>JAJIBD010007972.1:0-71307 GCA_021461705.1 Cryptotis parvus
AAACAATATGGACATTCTTCTGAAAACTAGATATTGAGTTCCGATTTGACCCAGCAATGCCACTCCTGGGAATGTACCCTGGAAACCCAAAAACACATAAAGGAACATTATCTGTACTTCTTTATTCATTGAAGCTCTATTCACAATAGCCAGAATCTAGAAACAACCTAAATGCCCAAGAACAGAGAATTGGCAAAAGAAACCTTGGTAAAGCTACGCAATGGGATACTATGCAGCTGTCACAAAAGATGAAATCATGAAATTCACCTGCAAATAGATGGACATGGAGACTATCATACTGAGTGAAATTAGTCAGAAGGAAAAGGATAGGTATAGAATGACTGCATTCATTAATGGGATATAAGTATATAACAATGCTCTACTAATTGTGGGAAATGGTAATTCCTGACTAGAACTCACCATTGAATATACACAAAGAGACTTACATGATAAAAACCTTAAATGTCTGTAGGGCAAGTCACAAGGTATAAAAGAAGAGAGATAGATACAGACACAGAGATAGAGACAGAGGTAGAGGGAGAAGAGAGGAAAGTAAAAGGTGCCTGCTATAGAGACAGGCTGAGGGTGGGTGGGAGGGAATGTGGGGACATTGGTGGTGGGAATGGGACAATGGTGGAGGGATGGGTGCTGCAACACTGTATGGCTGGAAATCAATTATGAACACTTGTAATTGTTTATCTTATGGTGGTATAATAAAAAATTAAAAAAAATTAAAAATTCCTCAACACTATAAGTAATCAAGGAAATTGAGATTAAAATAATGTAAATATAAAATCAATTGTAACTTTAAAAAAAAAGAAAAGAAATAAACAAGTTACAGAACACAAACCTATTAAATAGGAAAAAGGCAGTCTTATTGGCCAGACCAGGCTCTTCCTGTTAGTGAATAAATTGGGAGTACTGTAAATTATAAGGCATATTGGCTTATCTATCCTATTAAGGTAAAATGAGATTTCTGAGCAGCATAGGTACAGAAAGCAATGCACATGATCCTTATTTTTGTCACCTTGTAATATTCTATGTGGTGTTTGCAAATTAATGTACAAATGCAATAGACCTCTATAGAGAACAGCAGCTGAGACTTGGATTTATGAAAGTGAAGTTGTGGTTACTCAATAAGTTCATGAAATTATTATTATTCTGTTGTTTAAAATAGCAACTTTACACAGTTACCTATTTGTTTTATACTATTTTATGTGGCTAAAAGTCACATGTAACTACACACAAATGGGTGAAATACAGTTATTCAAGGAAAATAGCTCTTTTGAAGGCTTTGGCCATTCCTGGTTCTTGGAAGCAATAACTAGGCAATTTTTCTCCCTCATACATGACATGATGTGTGTTTGAGAGAGAGAGAAAAGGAGAGAGAGTGAGAGAGAAAGAGAGAGAGAGAGAAACAGGCTTTGACAGAAGAGCACTTTCTCACCTTTTATATGGCTTGTCAAAAACTAAGGTGAAATGAAAACGTGACATCTGTCACAGGGTAAAATGAGCTTTGGGGTTATGAGTTTCAGTGGACTGATAATGTTTGGGAAACCTTTTCATTTTATGATACTTGAAGGTGAGAGTAGGCACCTTTTCATTTAAGGACATAAATAACTGACATGTTTCTTTTTCTCCTCCTGACTAAGGATTCAAGGTTATTAATATTTAAAGGCTTATAAGCACTCCAGATATATAGATACAAGAGTTTAGAAGACACTCTCTATCATGTGTTATATTCAGGACACGAGTCAAGTTTTCACGCATAGCATTGATACATCAATTGAAATTAATCCTTAACTTCTACTAGATGTCCAGAAGAAATAAAATCCTTCCAAATTTTCTGTTTATCCAAATACATTTTTATTATTCTATCCATCAATTCATTAATTTATCTAATTAGTGGTTCAGGCACTCAGTCACCATAGCAAAATTCATGTGTGTATTGAGGAATAAAAATGTATACAGAATTATATGAACGTTTGTTGTAAAGAAGGGAGCAGACCCTTAAGTCAAATAAAAATATGAGCTATGGAAGAAAACATAATACAATGCAACATTAATTTTGTGAAAGTGGGATATAAAAATTGGGAGGGTTGGGGAAGAGTGGATTTTTCAAGGCAGAAATGCATATAATTTGGTCAGTCTTGAGAGAGTCTAAAAGCAAATTAATAGGAGTCATAGCTAAAATTAGGCTACCTAAACCTGGCAAATTCTTTCTTCTTCTTCTTTCTTCTCCTCCCCCTCCTTTATTTTCCTCACTCACTCCCTCTTCCTTGCATAGTAGGTCATACCTACCAGTGGCAAGGTCTTACTCTTCAGGGGACCATTTATGGTGCCAGGGCTGGGATCCAGATCAGCAGCATGAAAGGAAGCAGCTTAACCTTTTATACCGTCTCTCAACCAAAGGTTGTCACCACCACCCTTAATATTATACCCCAACTATTAAGGAATAGCTAGGAAATATGAGACAGCTCAAAACAAATAAGTAACATATACATATGCTGTAGTTCACACATTATACTGACCATGAGAGTAGTAATTTGTCCTTTCCTACTGTCTCAGAAGATAAGAAATGGCCACAGTGATAAGGCATGATCATTCTGATAGACTTCATAATTAATGTTTAGCTACTTGGTGTAAAAAATTCCATTTATCTTGTTGTTCTTTCATCCAGACACTTTCTTTGGTTTTAATATCTTTTATTATAGTTTTTTTGTTAGACTATTCCTTTCAGTTTTCCGAGCTACAGGGAATAAAGGTATCATTGTACTAATCCCCCACTTTAAGATACTCCATGTGGAGGCATGGTATTGTCTCAGGGCCATGCAGGAAGAATTCTCAGTTTTTCTTAATATGTATTGGCAAATCTTAACAGCTTTTTACCCTTGTTGATCTGCATGGTAGACCTCTACTAATTCCCAAACTGCAAATTAAATGCTTGAGGCAGATGAAGATCAGATTAAAAACTTCACACTTCACAGAGATCAGCTCAGCAGGAGCAGCTAGACTCCAAGCCATCTTAAGGGACTATTGTCTGGAAGCCCTTCAAAGTAGGAACTTGAGGCACTGCAATGCGATGTTAAAGTAATTTTCTATAGGCTGGGGTGACATGGATCCAATAAATAATATTATATTGCCTTGTCAAAACAAGTTGCATTACACACATTAATATGACTTATTATTTTACAAGAAGAGCTCTGACTATAATCTCATTGATGTCTATCAGAGCTTTATTAAGCAGAATTAATATTACAATAGAGTAATTTCCTAAGGAGTTCTAATGCATAAGCTATTATTTATACCAGAATATAAATTATCTTGAAATATAATTACTTGTATTGCTTTTTTGAGCTGTTCCTTTGATATGTTTTGTTAGCAAAACCATCTCTTTAATATAAAAGTAGATTAGAATCAACAATATAAAATATGACATTTTAATTTTTCACATTTATTGATTCATTAAGTAAAAATGCATTCCTAAAAAGGGAACAAGAGAAGATAGTGATTTTAATTGACCATACGTCATCACAGATGTACCAATAAGTTATTGCAATGATAAGACAAGATGTAATGGTGTCAAGAGTGAAATAAGGTCCAAAAATGGTGAGATAAAGAATTGTATATGAGTAGCATTTATGAAGCAAGATCTATAGAACTTGATACATGACCAAATCCTGTATAAAAGAGAAACAAGTGTTGCAAATTGTTGACAACTCGTGAAAATTGTCTAGAAGAAAGAAAATTGTTTTTGTACATAATTGAGTGACTCCAGTTTATGTTTTAGGAAAAGAAGGAATAAAACAGATATTAATGACTAGAGAGACACAATAAATTATGAATACATGTAAACACAAAATTAATAAGATGGACAGTATAGAGTTTACGAGAACCTAAGTATTAATAAATGTCAATAAAAGATTAATTATTCACTCTATTTTGCCTTTGGTGCCTCACCCAGTGGTGCTAAGTGGTCAGGCATGGGAAGACTTTGGGGAACCTTATGTGGTGCAAAGAATCAAACCCAGATTGGCTGTGAGCAAGGCAAGTGCCTTACCTCCTGTACTGTCTTGCCAGTTTCAAGAAATGCAATCTATGAGACTATCTAGAAGATTCAGTAGTGATGGCTATCTTGTTGCCCTGGCTTGGATAGTTCTGCGGGTCTATGATCCTAGAGCGATCAGAAACTTTGGTTGTTAAATTCTCAGGAATATATCAAATGGCTGAAACAAAGGGAAGGTTTTATTAATATTGGCTACCTGTGCTAATGCTATTTTTGCCATCTAGCATGGGACTGCTGGTGAAGCAAGAAGTTCAAAAGTTCCTCAACAGTGAATAAAAATAAGAATAGATAGTGGAAGGAGTTCAGGGCCCGTGAGACTGGAGTAGAACAACAATAGAATAAAAAAGTTTTTATAATTAAAAGCATGAGTGGTGCCCAAGGGAACTGAGATGTATGCGCCATTGTCAATTCTATTTTCTTTCCTTGAGTCATCAAATTCTAAATAGTTGTGACTTCTGGCTTATTCTTTCCATAATTATATTCTTCAAACTTTAAATTGTATATACATTCAACAAACTCAAAGTATTTAAACTGAAAAAAAATGAAACCATAATCTGTCTCCTTCGAATCTGCTTTTTTTCTCCCCATATAATTGATAGCATTTTAATTCACTAGTTGTTCAGACAATAAACTCAAAGGTGACGTGTCTTTCTCTGTTGTTACTTTTAATCATGTACCAAACTTTCTTGATTCATTTGCTAAATGCTACTCACTTCTTCATGTTTATATCTCCCTAAAATTATCCCTTTCTAGACCACAGTTACCTCTTGTACGATATTCAACTAAGCACTTGCTTAGTTGTCTGCCTATTGACAGATCTGATTGTTGAAAATTCACCCCATCTAGAGTAAGTGGAATTGGAATGGTAATTTCAACATGCATAATCAATTTTTTCATTCTCATTAAAACTCTCCAGTCTTCCCACTGATTTTTTAAAATGATATTTAGTTACATTAATCCAATTTTAAGAGACTAATATTATGGGCCTTTCTCGTCTGCATGGCATTTTTTATTTTATTACCGTTGCTCCTATCTCCAATCTTACTTTTTTTTTAAAGTTCCTCAAGCTCAACATGTTACTTCCTATCATGTGACTTTTAGATAGGTGTCCCTTGGCCTTCAGCTTTCTATCTGTGTTTGAATTATGTTATTTCCTTTATCTCTTCTATTAATATTTTTTCTATTCATTCTTTTCTACAAAAGTCACTTATTACATTTCATTGTATTTTATATTTTTCTTGATACCTGGAAATGATCTACAAGTTAAAGGATCTCCTAAGAATAGTATTTTGGTAAGTGAATGGTGAGGTGTTAAGATTAAGAGAAGTATTTTAGAGGCCCATAATTTTGTTGCAATCTCTCACTGAGCCTTTGACTATGAACGTCAAGAGTGGTATGTATGTATGTGTGTGTGTCCGTGTGTGTCTGTGTGTGTTCACCTTAAGTGGAACAAGATCACTGGAGCCTGCTCCAGTGATCCTGAAGTGTGATATTTCCCTTCCCTGTGGTAAATTACACTTTGATTTTACTGCAACAACTTCAGCTCTTGGTAACTATGATTGTATCAGTGATGTTCTATAGCTAGTATTCCACCATCTACTGAAGTCACAATCAAAGCCTTAATAACCAGTGATGGTGCTTTTCCATTCAGAATCCAGGTGGCATCCTATAATCCTTTAACACATAGTCACTTCTAACTTCAGGTCGTTTTCTTCCATGTCCTGGTCTATGCAGGCTAAATGTAGCTGGGTGTAGGGATTAGAGGACACATTTCATCAAAAGGAATAATTATTATATCTATATTGTAACACAAGACAGGTCATCTGATATCTCATGCACTTCATATTTTCCAAAATTTTTATTTTTTAAGTTACAGTAAATTTAAAAAATGCATAAAGTTATAAAAATAGGAGTGGAAGAATTATTGAGGGTCTCGGATTATCTTTTCATAATACTATAACTTTCTGAGCCAGTTGAGCTCTTGGTATTTAAATGTGGTTCAAAAAAGCCGAGCTGCCTTCAGCAGTTTTCAGAATGTTGCTTGAACTGCTGTTGGGTAACGGGATATTCATTCATCTTCATCAGCTATAAATTTGGAATCCCAATTCAATTTAAAAATATTTATTGAGTTCTTAATATGTGCCAGGCATTCTGCCAGACATCAAATCCACAAAGGCAAACAAGACACAGTCCATGACCTGTGGGCTTTCCATTAGACAGAAGAGACGTATAAAGAAAGAAACAAATGTAAATAAGCAAAACCCACCAAATGTAGCTTGATTATTATATAAAATCTTTGGCACACAGGGACTATGTTTGTCTAATGTATCTTGCATCCTTTGTGATGAACACGGTGCCCACCTTGTAGAAGGCAACCAGCAGCAATATTTATACTTTAAGTGAATGAACGGTCCAGAGACTTGCAAACATGGGGCAGAGCTGCTACTGGCTCTCCCTGTGACCAGCTGCTCACGAGGCGCCCGGGAGGGATGGTGGGTTCTAGCCCTGGCCCACCACCCCAGCAGAGCCTCACAACAAGCCAGACGACCCCCCCAGTCCATGAGGGCCTCCATTTTCCACATCCGGACTTCTCTCTCGTCAGACCTCCACCCAGCAGATCAGCCTATCAGCGCCCGGCTCATCGAGTTCCACCCTGCAGCAGTCTTTCTTAAATCCGGCTCAGGTATGCCAGTCCAGAGACTCGCAGACATGGAACAGAGCTGCTACTGGCTCTCCCTGTGACCAGCCGCTCACGAGGCGCCTGGGAGGGATGGTGGGTTCTAGCCCTGGCCCACCACCTCAGCAGAGCCTCGCAACAAGCCAGACGACCCCCCCACTCCATGAGGGCCTCCATTTTCCACATCCGGACTTCTCTCTCATCAGACCTCCACCCAGCAGACCAGCCTATCAGCGTCCGGGTCGCGCGCCCAGCAGCCGCGTGGTTCATCAATAAATGCTGGACTTAGAGATGCGTACAAGAGTACGCTACCTGCACGGCAGAGCCTGGCAAGCTACCCCTGTTGTATTTGATAAATATGCCAAATACCAGTAACAATTATAGACCTCATTCCAGAATGGATTGAGGCTCTTTATGTTCCTGGGCAAGCAGATGCCTTGGGCTCTACTAGCATGAGACAGGACATATGGAGATGTTACTGGGGCCCGCTCGAGCAAATGGATGATGAATGGGAAGACAGTGATACAGTGAATGAACAAATATCAGAATTCTGATAGTATTCTCAACGTATACAAAGTCATGAGCCAGAGTATCTTCTCCAAATGAATTAATGTTTTCTAGTCTTTTTAAGAGAAAATTGCATAAATGTAGTGATTAGATTTGGCTTCAGTGGGCTTTTACGTCTCTATGCAATGTCTCACTACACTCAGGTCACTTTAGCAGAAATGAGAGAGTAACTGCATCGAGAAAGTTTCTTGATAATTTACATATAGCCAATATATATTTTCCTTTTTTGTGTTTCACTGCTTATTCCATTATAGCACCAATGAATATCGGAATGAAGATATGTAAAGCAGTACACAGAGAGGGGGAAATATTGGGCTTTTGAGGCTGAACAAACTGAGGTTTCACCATCGAGCTCTACTGTATGGCTGGATGTCCTTGAGTAAATTGCTAAATCCTTCTGAGTCTTGGTTTCCACATCCTAAAAAATAAAAGCAGCCAATAAATTGCAGGATGATTATAAAAGTTAGTGTGTAAAATATACATAAAAATTAGTGATGAAAAGTTTAGCTTGATCTGGAAAAACAGTTTGGTGTCTACAGGACTTGTCTTCCACACAGCTGACCTGGTTTGATGCCCAGCTCTGCCCAGAACACCTCTAGGAGTCAGATCTGAGCATTGCCATATGTGGTCCCCCAAATTGCATATTAATTTGCGAGGGTTCCATAACATACTCTTTTCTCACATAATTGGTTTCTCTTAACAGTGTATTCAACCAATCATGGATAGGAAATCTATGCCTACAAGTTGCATCTGTATTGAACATATACCTATTTTCCTTGCCATTATTCCCCAAGCAATATAGTATGACAACTATTAATCTAGCAGCTAAATTTGTCTTAGGTACTATATTTATTCTAGATGTTTTTAAGTATCAGGAGCATATTCATAGGTTATAAGTTAAATTAATACTACTCCATTTTATATAGAGACAACTGGAGTCATAATGAGTTTATCCACCAAGAATAACAAGCATAAAAAGTATTTTTGGTTTTTCCATTTTTCATTACTTTTTACACAGTTTCCCCAACACCACTTGTTGAAGAGCTTTCCTACTCCATTTAGACTCATTGCACCTTTATCAAGATTAAATAAAACGGGTACTATGCCACTAGAACTGATTAAATAGAAAGATACCATGGGGAGGGGGGGGTTGGTGGTGGTGGACTGGTGGAGGGACGGGCGAAACACGTAGACCAAAAAGTATTCTTTGTACCAAACTGCTTAAATAACAGAAATTAAACTCCTCACAATTTTTTAAAGAATTGTGGGATCAAAATGTCAGCTGAGTTTGTTTCCTGTGAGCCTCCTCAGCTTAACTTTGTAAGCAGATGATTTCTTTCAGTGTCTTCATGTAAGTATGTCTGAGTCCCAATATCCTTTTTTATCATAAGGATGAGAGTCATGTAAGATTAGAGGCTATTTCAAGGATATTATTTTTAACTTTATTGTGCCTTGAAAGACCCTAGATTCAAAAGTCATTTTTTGAACTCTATTAGTTTACAACTAAATTTTTCAAAGACAGAATCATACCTTACCTGGTGTGTTTATTTTCTATTTTACTGTCAAGTTTTTAAATAATTTTGCTCTATTACATTGATGTTACTGATAAATAAAGGGTGTTCAGGGGCCGGAGTGATAGCCCAGTGGGTAGGGGCATTTGTCTAGCACGCGGCCGGCCCATGCCGGCCTGGGTTCAATCCCCGGCATCCCATATGGTCCCCCCGAGCACCACCGGGAGTAATTCTTGAGTGCAGAGCCAGGAGAAACCCCTGAGCATTATTGCCGGGTGTGACCCAAAAAGCAAAAAAAAAAAAAAAAAAAAGGTGTTCAGCAGCACCATTATCAAAAGACAAACAATTATGTGGGGGCTAGTTGCTAAGATAATGCTGCGTCTTTGAGGTCAATATTTATTATTAGATGTAACCTGAGTTTCAGCTACAAACATGATGGCATTTTAGACTTTACAAAAATGGAAAACTTTACAAAATATTTGAAAATATTTTTATAAGCATATACAACCAAACATTAAATGGAAATATATTGGAGTTTGTGGGGGTAGTTTTAGCAAATTTAGCTACTTTTAAAGCATGATTCCCACAAACATACTTTATAAAACAGAAACAGATGCAATAAAACCCACTATATAGACACTTCATGTTGCAGGACTTGCTGATTGTTCTGGCCGGGCTCAGACAGGTGCAATATTACCAGCGTCATTTTCTGTGCATAGTAAAATTGATATAAAGAGCAGCTCAATAGAAGAGATACAGTCTGCAGTGAAGAGTTTATAACACTTGTCATAATGGATCTGTCAGAAGAAAAATTGTTTACAGTTCATTGCAGAATATAAAATGTTTGCTAAATCAGCAGTAAAAGTCGAAGCTCAGATAAATTTGCAGCAAGTGTAGCAATACAACACGGCATAACATAAATACACCCAGCAGGAGAGTAGGAGAAAAAAAAGGCAGCAACAACTTAGTTCTGAGAAGGATTTGATTTATTTCATAAATAAATATAAGGGGTATTAGGAAGATTAGTGCATTAGAATGTTAACACAAATCAAGATGTCCTGTGCCAAGCGGGATTGCTTGCACAACAATAAACTGTGCCAATGCCAGGTAAGTCACTGCAGTATTTTATTGAGCTCATTTGAAGCTGGGGAATTTCTGTTTGTGGGGAAGGAAAGTAATTATGGCTAGTGGCCTGAAGAAGTCCAACTGGAACATAAGCAGTTGTGTTGCTGGTTCTGAGTGAAAAATGGATAAAGGAAAATTAATGTTATTTTAGGAATTGACTCTTCTTGGGTTGGAAGAAATTAGAATATTTAGGAAGTAATATTTACAATATTACTTCCTTGCTCTCCCTGTGCACAGCCGTTCATGAGGCAGTCGGGAGGCATGGCGGGTTCTAGCCCTGGCCCACCACCTCGGCAGAGCCTCACAACAAGCCAGACCACCCCTCCTCACTCCACGGGTGCCGCCATTTTCCACTTTTGGACTTCCGTCTCGTCAGAACTCCACCCAGCAGACCAGCCCATCACAGCCCGGATCACCGACACCCACCCTGCAGCAGCTTTGTCCTCAATCCGGCCCAGGTATGCTGGTCCGGAGACTCTCACACATGGGGCAGAGCTGTTCCTTGCTCTCCCTGTGCACAGCCGTTCATGAGGCAGTCGGGAGGCATGGCGGGTTCTAGCCCTGGCCCACCACCTCGGCAGAGCCTCACAACAAGCCAGACCACCCTCCTCAGTCCATGGGCACCGCCATTTTCCACTTCTGGACTTCCGTCTCGTCAGAACTCCACCCAGCAGACCAGCCCATTACAGCACGGCTCAGCGTGGCCGCTTGCGGCCGCGGTTCATCAATAAATGCTTTTTTTGGAGGTCTTTAAAAGAGTTTGCCTCCCGCTCGACAAGCCTGGCAAGCTTCTCGTGTTGTATATGATATGCCAAATTCCAGTAACAATTATATTAGGTCATTCCCATGACCTAATATAATGGTTTGAGGCTCTTTATGTTCCTGTAGCAAGTTGATGCCCCTGGCTCTACTGGCATGAGACAGGACATATGGAGATATTACTGGTGCCCGCTCTAGAAAATAGATGATCAACGGGAAGATCGTGATCGTGATTGTGATTTAGAATATTTATTTGAGGAGAAGTTGGCAACTCTGTGAGATCCTGTGACAGTTCTTCAGTGATATTTGTATAGATCAGGAACAATCAAACTTATTTCTGCCACAATTTGGAATTGCCTGTGAATGTGTGATTTCTTTATAATTATATCCAGAGGTATGAACATTCCCATGAAGACTCTGTGGTCCATTAGAGTGGGAGCACTGTATGAACTTTCTCTGCTTCTTCTAGTTGCTGAATCCAGATCTCTCCCTATATCACTGCCTTCATCTATACCACTCCTTACTTTCTTGTGAATTTTAGCCTTTATTTCATTCACTATTTGATTCTTGAAGTTACAATTATCAGAACTAGAGTGAATTTCACATATATCCAAATAATAGTTTATTTATCTTGGACTTTCAGTTCTTAATATTCTTCTAGCCAATAATTGTGTCCTCGATTATATTAACTACTTATATGTCAAAGTCAGATCCTAGACTTAGTTGTGACCTGGAAACAAAGTCCCTCTATTTTCTGACTTTTACCTAGACCACATTTAGACTCATCTTTCATCTTTTTAGGTTATTCTTTGAAATACCTGATAGTATATTCCATTGACAGGCCCATTAATCTTTTGATTTTATCTTCTTTTAAATGTCTGTTATCTCTTTTACCTTCTGTTTCTTTACTGTGGTTCTTTAACAGTTTATATTTTGGAACCATCACTGTAATAAGATCCTTTGCATGTCGTTTGTTCTCTCACTCATTTCTCACTCTATAGTGTCATTTAAATATGATTACATCCAACTCCATTTTCAAACCTCAACTGAGCTTTAAACTTAAACATTGCTGGAGAAATACCACCCTATTATTATCTTTCCTTTGCTGCTATTCTCTGTTGGAGCACCTTTACCAACAATACTAGTTTCATTGTCCATCCATTCATTCTGCCACAAAACTAATTTTTGTCTTCTCTTCTTACCTTAAAATCTAACGCTCGTTTTCTGTCATTGCTCTTAGATGTTACCTTATGTACTATTCCACTGACAACATAGAAAACAGGAAAGATTTTCCACTGATCTATCAACATATTTCCCCAAATATTTCCTCCTTTCTTTCCATTCAAGTGGACAAGTTATTTGCACCCATCTCTGGAGTCAAGAGTTTTACTAGTGAATCAATCCTAGCATCTATTCTCCATTCAAAAATACCATTTTGATAATTCTTATTGTATCATTACTATTAATTTTCCTATTCTTTATGACCATCATTCTAAAACTATATTTTTATCATCTTAATGATGCAATTAAAAAGGCTTTTTCCCTCTTGTCTCTCCAGCTATTACTATGGATTTTCTGAACCTGATTCTAACAGCAAAGCTTACACTTGTGGTCTCTATCTTTGGTTCTTTTGAAACATATCTAATCACTTCATACATGTCTATAAAATGGCTTTGGAAAAATGTTGACACAAATCTTCTTGCCACTATATTCAACAGTATACATTCTAATCATCTGTTTATCAAAATTTTCAAATAATTCCTCCATTAGTTTCTAATGGAATCCCTAATGTTCCTCCGTTAGAACATTGGGGGTTCTTGTTTCACTCTTAACTTTCTTTATTCTTATTCCTGGTGTTCTTTACTAGTGCTTATTTTTTATCTCTCCCAAACTAAAATTCTTAATTCTTAATTATTTTATCTTTGTACATATGCTTGTCACTCTCTCTGGATCTCTCTTCTCATATGGATACTTGGCTTTAATAATTCTCTGCTGTTAGCCATAATATATATATATATTGTGTGTGTGTGTGTGTGTGTGTGTGTGTGTGTGTGTGTGTGTATAATCAACCCCAAGTTTCTATTCTCAAATCCAGAAGTATGTATAGAATTTCTTACTAATTTTCTCAACTTGAATATATAAAATATGTCTCAAATTTAAGGTGTTCAATAGAGATTTCCTGATAATCTCTGTTTTACATATTAAAAAGGACTTAAAGGAGGATGGAAGGAAAAATAATAGACAAGCTGTCTCCCATTTGGGCCATCCACTAAGTTCTATGAGATAATCAGACCTATTTAAAGATACAAGGCACAATTCAATTGGCCCCTTTCAATTTACTCCATTAATGTACCTAGGAAGCAGCCAATCAAATTGGTCTATATCACCATCCTTCATTTGTCTAGGAAAAAACTGGTTAAGGGAAGGAACAAAGTAAAGGGGAATACAGCAATGCATATAAACTATATATGCATCAGCTTATATATGCATTAGCTAGGACTCTGTCTAGGGAATTGCTGATTCTATTAGGGAGTCTACTCTGTCATAACTGTACTTTTCTTTCATTCTCTGCATGTGTTATGGGCTCTGGAAGAAATAACGAACTTTAATACTAGTTCACTCCATTCTTCTGATTGCTGAGGTAGATCATTTCTGTAAAAAAAAGTCAATGCTCGTTAGTGGTCTCTGAGTTTCAGGGACGACTGATAATTCAAATTTTGATCATTTTCCCTCACTATACTCACTCATCATATTTATAAAAGTGTAAAAGATGCAGGTAGATTTATAGTTCATCAAGGTTAATATGAATGGTAATAAGTATCTGAACCTTATTTTGAGGTTGTTTATCAAGCAATAAGTAAACAATATTTATAAAGTCATCTAAATGAGAAATTGGGGACAAAATTTTAAAACTGAAGAAACTACAGAGCTAATAGCTTCTGATACCAACCTTTCCTGGAACTTCAGCTTCTTTCCGTAAACTTGTGAATGCAAAATATAAAATAATTTGGGGTTTTCAGTAACTACTCACTTGAATAACAGTATCTCTGCTCTGCCATTGCCATAACTACACAAAAGCGATACTGCATCCTTTCTTAAATCTAAGTAAGCACCAGGACACTTAGTGAAACATTGCATCTAATGAATTTGAGTAACCCGAAACCATGATCAATGCTGTTGGTCAATTTTTAGGATTTGCTTTGGAAAATCACATTAGACTTTTTTCCCTCTAAGTCTACAATTTCATTTACAAATTCTGCTGATTGTATCTTCAAATAAATTGAGTCTGAAACACATCTCACACACGTTCACAGTTCTCTCCCCATGTTGTAATAGACTTCTAAACCATCTTCTATTGTTTATTTGAATACATGCCTTTTCTCAAAATTTCAGGTAAAGTTTTTTTTTTCAAGATGTGAATCAAATACTATGACTCTTCTCAGCATCCTTTCAATGATTTCCTATGTCTGTGTAAGTTTTTAGTTGACCTGGCTACTGCTCTTTCTCTCAGGTCTTGTCTTATTTGTTTATGCATTTATTTATTTGTGGAGAGGCTCCCAAACAGGGAGCCCAAGGGCCATTCCTAGTATTTTGCCACCAATTGGGATGTAATTTAATTGGAAGAGTTGAGATGTTGCTCATGTGGCTGTGGAGATTCCTGAGCAAAATTGACAATAAATGGGGCAATTGGGATTAGGGAGTCAGCATCATGACTGTATCTGATAGTATTGGGGGGATCTCTGGAGCTCTATATGATGCTCAGCGAAGTTATGTAGGGGGATCAAATCAGGATCAGTTGCACGCAAACTGTTTTAACATAACCTTTACTGTTCAATTCATAGTACAACTCATTTTTTTAAATTCTCCCCATCTGTTTCTCTATTACCGTCATACTGGCATCCTTGTTACTTCTTGCAAATAACCAGAACTTTCATCTTGAGAGTACTATACCTTCATTTCTTTCTAACTATAATTTTACTCAGACTATATGACCTGTCTACTAACTTCTGCATCCTTACTGTAGCCCCAGCTTTTCAAATACGTTTTGTAGGACTGTCCTAGATAACATTACACCTTCTCTAGTTTATTTTTCTATTTGCCTCATAATGACCTCAAAATAACAATTTCTTTATTCCCTATTGTCTCTGCATTGGATTATAAATTCCAATGGTCCATGGTATTTTACTTGCTGTATTCACTTCCACACTTCTAAAACCTAGAATAATCCTTGGAACACAACAGGTGCTTAGTAAATACAACCTACTATTAAGAAACCCTGGTATCTTATATGTTTTGGTGCCTTTAATAAGTTAACTTTTCTGAATTAAGGTACTCACCCTCCATCTCTTGTGAGCTTACTGATAATGACACATAGATTACCCTTCTAAGATGAATTGAGTTCTGCCTATCAGGGTTTGCCTGGTTGGCTAAACCTACTCTCAACAGTGGCAGCTCATAGCTAAAGCCTGGTCAATACAATGTTGCAAAAGGCCATCATTTTGCTTCAAAATGGAAATAACTCCTCTTTTGTACGTTGTTTTTATACTGAACTCAAATTGAAGTTGAACACATATTTCATAGCTTAGTGTTTTCCAGATTTATACTTTTGCTTAGAATTGTTCTTCTCCCTATACCAGCTTCTTCAATCCCTTTGTCCTCATGTTCTATTCATCTTTTCCATAATAAATCACTACAATAATAAATTCTTGTTTCAAGCTTTGGTTCTAAAGATCCCTGAAAAGAGTATGAGTGCTTATAGAAATAAACATAGACACCTTCTCATCAATCTACTTTTTTTTTTCTTTTTTTGGTCACACCCGGCGATGCTCAGGGGTTTTTCCTGGCTCTGCACTCAGGAATTACTCCTGGCAGTGATCTGGGGACCATATGGGATGGTTTCTCCTGACTCTGTACTCAGGAATTACTCCTGGCGGTGCTCGGGGGACCATATGGGATGCCGGGATCGAACCCGGGCCGGCACAGGCCGGCCACGTGCAAGGCAAACACCCTACCGCTGGGCTATCGCTCCGGCCCCGATCTACTTTTCTAAAGAAAAATAAAGGCTATGAAACTGAGAAGGTTACTTCTATAGAACATGTCAATGAACACCTATTGAAAGTGACATATTATGTAAGCCCATGGATTCTGTGTGTGGAAAGTATAAAACAAAAGCTTTCAAACTGTCAATTTAGATCTTGCCTTTGATATACTATTTGAGGAACAAACATTTTTTACTAACTTTAAATGAACTTTAAGACTTTCACAATTTTTGGTAGAGGATTTGAGAGCTATTATAAAGTTTGGAATTAAATTAAAAACTCCTTTGTTTTCTGGACTAAAGTAAGAATTATATGACCATTTGGTGATATGACATAGTACTGCATCAAATATGCTTTCTAGAAATTCCTTATAAACTTATAGCTGAATCCTACTGAAGTTACAAAATATAGGTAAAATAATTTAGCACCTTCTCACAACTTAAAGAATTCTGTATCTTTAATTTTTATGTGACCTCTATGGAAAATAATCTTTAAAGCAATTGGAGATATATTTATCAAGAAATGTTCCTACAATCAGTATTCATTGATTGGAAAAAAAAGCAGATTTCTAATCAATTATTAGAAATTAGGAAAACATTAGGAATTAGGCCTAATTAGGCAAAAAATTATGAATTAGCAAAGTGTATCTCCAATGAGAGAGTTTACAAAATCTAAGGAAGTTTCTTTAGCTAACTCTTTAGTTTATTCTTTATTTGGTTCAAGATAACCAGGGCTTTATATTGATCATTCAGGATATTGACAAGATTTATGTGTACTTGAACTCAACAGATAATTTCCTCTGAATAAGCCCTCAAAGAACTTATTCAGACAGAGAACTGTCTGTTTACTACACACACAGTAGTTGGGGCAAAAAGTTGTAAAGAAATCCAGAGAGCAAACAACATAGATGCCCAAATTTTAATGTATTAGAACAAAATGGTACAAGCATACAAAAGAACATATGCGTTATTCATTATAGCCCTTAGCAAAATAGCTAGGATATGGAATCAATACAGGTGTCTAGTGAGTGGATAATGAAGGTGTGGCATGTTTGCACATGAAATAGCATGCATATTCAGGGAATAAGGAAACAGGGAATTAGCTGCAACTTGGACAGAATTGAAAGATATCATGTTAAGTCAAGAAGATCAGAAGAAAAAGGACAAATACTGAGTGATCTCACTTATCTGCAGAACATAGAATGCTGAGTTCAGGGAATGCCATGTCTCAAAGGAGGGGATACCTAGATTACCACGGACCCTAATCATAGAAATTGAGAAGAACAGGAAAGAAAGGAAATTGGGGGTGGGGGTGTAAAGGAAGATGAAACCAACAAAAGCTGACAGGGCAGGACCCAAGGGTTTTATATTGGTGTTATAGATTGAGTCATATATATAATTCTAAACCATAGAGCCAACAATTCTCTAATCATTAAACCAAATTAAAACATGTACCTGCTAAGGAAGCAAATTGGTGGATAGGATGGAAACTTTGTCACATTCATTGGTAGAGGAAAGCTGACACTTGTGGTGGGATTGGTGCTGGAACATTGTATTCCTGAAACTCTGTTATGAGCAACTTTGTAAATCATGGTGACTTATTACAAATTAAAACCTAAAAGATAAAGAATAAAATGGAAATTTCTGTTCTTTTAATTAAAAGACATTCTATCTTGCTCATAACAAGAGCTTAAAAAGTGCTATTCTCCCGGCGCGCCCCCCCCCCCCCCCCCCCGGGGAAAAAAAAAAGTGCTATTCTCGTTATGTACAAGATGCAATGTCAGATACTAGAGATATGAAGAGAAAGATAGTCCCTTGACCTTGTAAAATGAATGGTCAAATGTGGGCAGAAGAATTATATGTAAACAAATAAATAAAAGCTCTTGAGTGTTATTCCAAAAGTAAAAGAAATGCTGTAGGAGCACAAATGACAGAACCAACAACTCATCATGGGAATGTGGGGGAACACTTCACCTTGACTTCACCACTCATTTATGTATAAGGAGCTGAACTGTTTCAGGAGACGACTACAAAGAAACTGCTTGCCTAATATATCACTTTGAATAGCTACCACTGAAACATTTTAAACAGTTGTTTAGAGCAAGTTTGGTCTCCAGACAAATGTGAGCCTCAAACTATCCATTTAGCTTATGGTATATAGCAAATCAAGCTTTTACTTAAAAATTACAAAGATTTAAGAATGTGTGTCAAGAGGTTCATAATTTTTGACTTGGGGAAATTTTAAATGGCTGTATCTAAGAATATTTAGTAAAATAAATAAATAATGTCTATTTAGGAAAAAATAGTAGAACTTACTGTTAAATTGATTTGATATGGTGGCAGTCAGATAAAGGAATACAGCAAATGTTGATTGTTATCTTCACATAATAAAATTATTGATTTACTCAATAAGTAAATGCAGATTCAAGACCTATGATAATCAGGGATTTTTGATGTTATATATCTTTACTTTCATTAAAAGCTCGTCATAGGCCTGGAGATATAATACAGGTTTGAGAGTCTTGTCTTGCATGTTGCCAACTCGATTCATTCCTTGGTGTGGTAGGCTGAGCATCATCGAATGTTCTCTGAGAACAGTAAGCCCTGATCATAAAACAGAGTGGCTCAAAAACTAAAGCTCAAAACATATTGAATGGGTTCATCACACACCAATGATGTCAGTCTTGACACTGATATTATCTGTCTGAAAAACATTGAATTTAATCACTAGAGTTAATGCATGTTTATATATGACCCAAAAATTTCATCTTAAAGAAAATTACAGTTCAGTGTTCAAGGGAAATTCTGAACACTGAGCTTGACTTCAAAACTAGACATGGAAAAACAGTACAGGCTACCTAAAACAAGGACTTCATGATCATGTTAACAGTTTGTTACTAACCTCCCTATGTTTAATTTCATTTGCTAAAAACGGAAAGAAATATTTTTTTTTCTGAAATTATAATACAGTTTTTTTTTTTTTTGGCTCAGAGTTTACTCATGGTTCTACATTCAGGAATTACTCCTGGCTGTGCTCAGGGGACCATATGGGAAGCCAGGGATCGATCCCAGGTAGGTTGTATGCAAGTCAAAACCCTACCCGATGTGTTATCACTCCTGCCCCAATATCACAATGTTTAATTGATAACATCTGATGAATGCTTATCTCGGTGTGAGTGGGTAGCAAAGTCCTGTGTCTTTCTATCTTCTAAAAAACACTTTCTAAGAAAGTTATAGTGCATTTGCAATTATTACTAAATCTAGCTTCATCATGGAATGAAATAACACTTTTATTTCAGCATTTATAATAATGTCAGTGGTTATTATAAACCATTTTTTCTATCAATAACAAATTAATAGTATCAATAACAAATACATGAGAATAATAGTAACTTGTTAATATAGAAGTCTTTAGTAGGCGATTTAAAAATCAGTAAAACAATGGCCATTACAGCCTGTTGATTTGACTTTTAATTCCATCATCGCTGCAAACTAGTTGTGTGTCATTGTAGTATTAATTACTACAGCATAAGTAAGTAGTATACATCTAAGCATCTACTACTTAGATGCTCTAAGGTGCCATAATTCTCATAAAATTAAGAATTAATATTCTAACACCACAGTGCTTCTCTAAGACAAACTAACATAGCATATATCAAGTGTTGGATATACTTATGGTATTTTAGTTGTCAGTAAATGAGCATGGACTTTGGTGGAAAATATTTTATATTTTTCTTTTGGTTTTCCTACTTTGCCACTAATCTTTATAATTGTCTTGCTTCCTCTACTTGATACTAAATTTTGTTAAATAATTCTTCCAGTTGGTACCAACCTCCTTCACAGTTGACTGCAAGCTCATCTACTAAATTTTATTCCAGCTTATCAAACAGCACCTACTATCATAACTAATAATACAGAACTGGAGTTTCAGAATATAAACATTCATAGAATTGCTGATTGTTAGAGCAGGAAGTGGTCTTAGAGATATCTACTATCCTTGTCTCATTTTACAGATAAGGAAACTATGTTGATAAAGTTCCTGGGATTTAGAATAACATTGAGTTAAGTCACTTTCCATATACACATTACAACTGACATCAGAAGAGGCCAGAGTGATAGTACAGTAGCTAGGTTACTTGCCTTGCACACCCAACTTGGTTTCAACCTGACATCACACAGCATCTACTAAGCCCCACCCAGGGTGATCCCTTAGTGTCAAGACTGAGTTAAGTCCTGAGTACTCCTGGGTGTAACTCCCACATCAAACCAAACTAGAATGAAACTGACATCAGCTCTTGGTGAATTTAGACTCATTGTCAACCCCTAATATAACACCAGTTTTTGATAAGAAGCATGTATCATTTATTTTAATCATATGAATAAATTTTAAGCATGTGATTTATTTCTATCTATATGAATAAAACAGAGTTGGAGGTTGCTGAGGCTGGGCTCTAGGAAAGTTCAGACATAACAGGAGAAAATATATTTGGAAAGGAAAGGGTAATAAAGACCAAAGATCACTCATGAATGAACCTAGTACTTTCTAAATTAAAAATTTCACCCAATCTAGACTGCATGCTAGAGGATCAAGCAGATCTTCATAGTTTTCTAGGCTAATTTACACAATGGGCCAATAATCAAGATTTAAAAGTTTTCTGATTCACTCAGCTAGGAGTTCTGTCCTGCCCAAAGTGGCTATGATCCGTAGCCCATATCCACAACTCAAAAGAGTCTGAATTTTGTGTCTCCAAGATGCTGTGCTAAAAACACCAAAATAATCCTTATTTTTTTTAACAAGGTATCAGTTACTCTAGTCTGATATTGAGTTTCCTATAACCTATGACTTCAGATATGTATGCATATGAATATTTGTATTTAAATGTGTAACTTTGGTCATTGTCCTTTTTTAAACCTCATTGCAAATTAGAGTCAATCATGACTTCTCCATTGATGTCAACTCAATACAATTAATCAGCCTCATAATTAGTTTTTTAAAAAAATTCTAACACATAAAAATTGGCTTGATCAGAACTATTCTTATTGGTCACTGATATCTCAGATAACATGATAAATATTGGTAATTTTTAACTTCTTTTTAAAAAGATGATAGAACTTTCATAACTGCTTGCTCCAATTATTACTGAATAAGAACTGTCAATCTTTAGCAATAATGTCTTGGTAAGTTCTAGTCATTGTGTTTCACATCTTTTTAATTCTTTTGATCCTTTTAACTTGATCACTTGATCACTTGAATCCCGTTATTCATCGATTTGCTCAAGTGGGCGCCAGTAACATTTCCATTGGACCATATCATGTGACAATGTAGCCCAATGGCATCTGGTTGATTCAGGAATATGAAGACCCTCAAACCGTTCCTTCAGGGTCTTTACAAGGAAGTCTGACCATCTTGTAGGTGGGCGGCCACGTGATCTTTTGACATCCTGTGGGATCCAGTCGGTAATGGCTCTAGTCCAGCGGTTGTCTCCAAATCGCATTACATGTCCAGCCCATCTGATTTTCGATGCCTTGGCAAACGAGACAGCATCCCTGATTCTGGAATAGCGACGGAGGTCAGAACTCCGAATTCCTTCTCTCACTTGAGTGAGAATCCTTTGAACAAAGATCTTTTTTGATATTAGTCTCTAAATTTACTTTTCTTATTAGGATGATAAATAAGGAAAATAAGTGACAAATGCTAGATAATTTGCCAAATTTCCCATATGCAATAAATAATTGGGAGAGCAAGGATTTGACCCCAAGAAGACTGATTGTCTACTAAAAAATCATTACTCACAAAATGAATTGCTGCTCATGAAAGAATAAAATAGATGATATGGCAGTACTTTGTGTGCCCAGCAAAGGATAAAATAAAACATTCTAGGGTTCTTTTAGATGTAGAGGGCAACCTAGGTAAAATAAAATTGGAAAGCTAGAGAAATTTTTACAGTGGGTAAGGTGATTGCCTTGCATGCAGCCAACCCAGTTTTATCTCCAGCAACCAGTATGATCTCCTGGGGTAATACCAGAAGTGATCACTGAGTGCAGACCCTGAAGTAAACCCTGAGCACTGCTGGGTATGCAGCCCCCAAAAAACACAGTAACAAATAAAAAGATTAGGAATCTCTCATTATTTATATTTTAAGGATGCCTATTGATGAGACATGTAAAATAACTCAGCCTCTGACTCCTCTGGATGGAGATAAATATGCCCATCCAATTGGCTTTATTGTGGTAAATTATTACATGGGATTCTGAATGCTTTTTTGTCAATGATGTTATAATTATCCCTTTTATTAGGTCTCTGATTTTTATGCCACTTTATTAGAAATGATGTTAACGTAAATAGTTTGCTATCACAGAACCTCTTTTCCACCCTATGTGGTATGATAGTCAAAGGTGCCTGCCCTGATCTAGCTAGTTCCAAATATGTTTTATTCAAAGTCCTTCCTGCCCTTGTCAGCAGGAAAATCAGCAACTGTAGCCAGGAGTGTCAGTAAAGAGACTTGATTAAATATAAATATGTCTATGGAGTCATATTTAACGCAAACTTTTTAGGTCACTGCAGTTGGGAATTGAAAATGAATTTGGATTTTGAGTGTGAGATTAATTTCCAAATAAATGAGCCTGAAAAATAGACTACATAGCACTTAGGGGTACTTTGAATCCAATGACTAAGAAAAAATATTAAGAACAATTTAAAAAGCTTAACATAAAATATACTGCAATTTCTTTTGTTTATTTTTCCTCATAAATATATCCCGGATAGGACGATTGTAAATGAAATATGTGAAAAAGCTTCTACAAGTGGTCCCTCTTAATATGAAATAGAAATTTCTTTTTCCACTCACCTAACTCTCTAAGCATAGTGGAAAATGAATAACATAAATAGACTATGTGTTAAACTTATTGGAACATATGCTTGAAGCTTTTCTGAAGCATTTGGGCTTTAAATATAATTTGAGGGGATTTCTTGTTCTGAACAGAAGCGAATGAGTCCCCTTTTTTCACAGGCTTTCCCTTTAATAAGTAAGAAGAAAATAAATAAATAAAACAAGACAAAACTGAATATAGCACAACAACCAAATACAAGAAGATGAAAATGTGCAAGACAGCTTGTCTTGCTACCTTGGGAATTGAGGAACAAGAAAATGACCCTGGGTTCTCTCTTTCCCCCACCCATCCCCATATATTCCAGATTGGGTACAGATGAAGTCCTCAAAGCTAACAACCAACCACAAATAAAAAAGAAATTGTGAGCGAGACCTTGCTGTCTCTAATCAATTGACTAGAAAATTGGTGGTCTAAAGATGGTGGGGGGAGTGGCACTCAAAACATTTTGTTAACACCTATCCTATGCCCATAATCAGTAATCAAGAATAAGCTATTATCCTACTCTCCAAGGTTTTATGAGCATTGACTGAGATTGTAATGTCACACTCAACTTCCTAAACAGTGCTCTAAGACAAGTGTCCCCAAATAAGCTAATTCCATCCTCAGCTCAATGCAAAACAGATGCTACAGTTTTCTAGTCAACTGAAGATCTAAGCAGGGAGTTGTTCTCCCATTATCCACCCAGCAGAAACACACTGTGGGTACACTGTCAGCAAGTTCCCGTGAAATGCTGAGTCGCCACCCTTTCTGGGCAGCAACTAGACTTCACTAAATGGTGAAAGTCAGAACAGGTCAGCATTTTACTATCCTCCACCCCTGAAAACGGTGGGACAAACCAGGGAATTGAGTCTCTACAAACCCATCAGGTCCCACTGAGATGGTCAAGACTTTGAATCACTGGGCTTTGTGAAAAGTTCCTAACTCAAACAGCTCCATTTCAGTGGGGAGTCCAGATTCCAGCTCATCTGGTCTCAATGAGGCACAATGAGGTGGTGCCAAATGGGATTAGTTGAAACTCTTGATATCAGACTCTCTGTTAACTGTATGTTCTCCCTTGTTTTTTTTCAATTCACATTTCTATACTGGTGCTTCCATTCCCAAATAAAATACTTGTCCTTTTATCCTTGCCTTCAGGTCCACTCCAAAATGAGAAAATATCAACTAATATTTACTGAATCTTATATAAATTGAGGGACATCTGCGTTTCTAGAAAGAAAAAAATGTAGTAGAAGTAAATGTCTCCTGTGTTAAGGAGTGAACAGTTTAGTATAAGTGACATTTGTCATATTAGAAAGAAACCAAAATTGTTTACATGCTATGGGGAGAAAGGAATTTACATGGGGACAAAACAAAGATAATGATACATATGAAGCTTTTGGATTCCCACAATCCCTTCACCAAACGTAAGTCCGAATCCAGCCTTCTAAACAATCCTTCACCATTCCTACTTGTTCTAGAAGACTTGCTATAATAGGTTTTCATAGTATTCATTTAGTTGTTTATTCATAAGTCAAATAAAATCTTAATAAGAATTTAACCTGGGTCAAACAATGATGAATTTACATCACATTGGTTCCATGAAGCATTGAATTAAGTAGGGTACTTGTCTGATAATAAAGGATTGACTTAATGGAAGAGAATGATAGAGAATAGAAAACTCTTTAGGTAGTTAGTTGGAGTATAAAAGGCTTCAGATTGAGAGGATCACCCCTCCTTGTCCATCAAATTAAGGCAGAAAATATCACAGTGCACAGATATATCATTCTCTCCATATTCAATAATGCATTTGAAAAACTAAAAGGATTTATGCAAAAAAAGAATGGAAGCTATAAAAATGTACTTGGCAAGTACATTTCAATTTATTTCAGTTCATTTTTCTTTATCTCTTTCATCTAAATAGTTCCTTTCAGTTAACAGGATGGAATTGTGAAGTATTCCGCGAGAACCCCAGCAGCCGCAGGAAGCCTGTTCAGTGATGGAATCAAATCTTTATGTCATTGTGCTCTGCTGTATGCCCTGTTGTAACCTTCAAGCCTCAACATCTTGATAGCTTTGCCTTTATTAACACATGCCAAATCTGTTTAAGAACCATTGCACTTAACATCAAGGAGTTAAATCATCCCCTAGAGACTGAGTTAAAATAGATTTTGATATAGGTTTTATTGATTTGCTTAATTCTGCTTAAAGAGGAAGAGCAGCTTAAGTGTGAGCAATAGCTGAAAGCCAGTAGGGAAGTTCCACATGGGTCTCTGCCCTTGGGTTTGTCATCTATGAAATACCTTCCCTGGGTAATATCAAAATCTAATGGAATTTGGTGTATTTTTATTGTATTTTTACTGTATTTCTTACCGTATTTTCCATATATAACTTCACAATGTCAAGATAAATCAAAATTATCAGTTGTTTGTCAATCAGATACTGCTGAGAGAAACACTCAAATTTGTTCATATTTTTAACACCTTTTTTTTTTTTTGCTTTTTTGGGTCACACCCGGCAATGCGCAGGGATTTCTCCTGGCTCTGCACTCAGGAATAACTCCTGGCGGTGCTCGGGGGACCATATGGGATGCCAGGAATCGAACCTTGACTCTGGTTCTAATTAAGTCATTAACTGAAGAATTTAGATGTTAATTTTTATACCTACTGTCAATATTTGTTTTGTTTTTAAGGTTAGAGGACTTCTATTCTCATCAGAGAATATCACATTTATGACAAATGCTTTGCCCAAAGTTTATTTTAATGAATATTTAATATAAAAGCAAGGAGAGGGGTGAGAAAGCTGTTTATATCACAATCTGTTTGAAACATTAACCTGTTTTAAATTTTTTATATTTTGACCCTCCCTTGTCATAAATTTTAATTCATTCCGCTGGGATGGGGCTCACAATTTTCCTTTCTAAAGACAGGCATAGTAATAGTTTAGCTGGTAGTTTGGGCACCAAACTTTGAAAAGTTCTAGTGCATATTGTTGGATTAAATTATGTTGTACCTGTTTATTGTACAGCTAAGGGAAACAAATGACAAAGCTTCAGTTATTAGACATAGTTAATGCACATTATTACCTGAAGTTAATATATATAGAATGCATGTGATACATTCAGCATAGGGATTAGGAATTTCTGGGCTCACAGATAAAGTATGAAACTGTATATTATAATAAATTATGTTATTACTTGAGTCGAGACGAGAGTAAAATAATCCAAGGGAATCTTAAATCTTGGGATGTTGTAACTTGGACCTCGTCTCTCTACTACATACACTTTACCTGATAAAGTCTGATGAGAATACCTTCACCAAGATTTCATTTTTTTTTATTTTACACAAATATCTGTCATGATATTAACTAACAGATTCTTCCTTTTAACTTAGCAACTGACTTGTTTTCAAGTTTTGGACAATTTTTAATGAACTTGAGGGGCATATCTAGCCTCCTTAATCTCACCATAAACAGATTATTCACCAAATACCAATGCCAATTCAAATTTCAGGTTATGTAGAATCCTATACATCTTACTGATTACAACTGGTTCATCTGATTATGGCCACCTCTTTTGCTGGCATTTTCTACTCTTTAGTCCAGTTTCAGAGAAATTTAAATTTAACTCGTTGATTTGCTTCGTGACTTCTGTGTTGATATTTTAATAACTCTCTGAAGACTGAATAGCCAAATGATAACAATATGCCTTTGGCTCTACTGTGCTGAGTAGTGATCCCCAAGTTTTAAGTTCGCTTATATCACTTTTCACTTGTCTTCCCATTGTTCATCCATTTGCTTGAGCGGGCACCAGTAACATCTCCATATGTCCTGTTGTAAGCAAGTGTAGCCCAAGGGCATCTGCTTGCTCCAGGAACACAAAGAGTCTCAAAACATTCCTTCAGGTCATGGAAATGAGGTCCATAATTGTTACTGGTATTTGGCATATCAAATAAACACAGGTGGCTTGCCAGGTCTGCCATGTTGGTGGTAATATTCTCAGTTGAAAGCTCTCATCTCAAGCATTTACTGATGCAACTCAATGGGGAAAAGATCAGGTTTTTCTCTTGGGTGGAACTCTGAGTAGCTGTGGAGTCTGAATGTTGATAATGACTGACCACATAGTGTGGGGGGTTCCCTTGGCTTCTTGCTAGGCTCACTGGGATGACAGGTCATGACAAGAACCTGCCTAGAACTGTATACTGTGTATAAATGTGAAAGAACCTGGGTAGGACCTGATCTAAATATCCAGTATTATCTAAGACTGTTAGATAGTACTAACACTATCTAATGGAACTGTGGGTCTGACGTGTCTCTCTTCCGGCGTTTCTGGCATGGAGGTGGAAGAATGGGAGGAGGAGCCCAAATCCCGTTCAAGTCCAGACAGCATGTTCCCTCCCCACACGTGTGAGCGAATCCTTGGAGCAATTTGGACTAAGTTTTTAAGTTAGAAAAAAAATAAGGAAGTTAGTAAGAATTCAGTAAGAAAGATGGAACAATCATGAATTGCATGAATGTACATATAACAATAGCAATTGCAATATTTCCTGTCCTGTTTTTCTTTTTTTATTAAATATTTTATTATACCACCGTGAGATATACAATTAAACTGTTGTTCATGTTTAGAGGTTTCAGTCACATAGTGTTCCAGCACCCCACCCTCCACCAGTGCCCATTTCCCACCACCAATGTCCCCAATTCCCTCCCCCTCCCATAACCTGTCTAAATGACAGGTTCTTAATCTCTTTTCTCTCTCCCTCTCTCTCTTTTCCTTCTCTTACACATTGTGAGTTGCACTACATACAGTTAGAGGCCATCATGTGCAATTTTTGCTGTATTTAATGCTCAGTTCTAGGTTGGTATTAGCCCTTTTGACACTTATTCACACCTGTTCCCTTCTCTGTCTTACGTAACCTCTGACTCCGACACGTTTGCGGTAATTTCCACCTTTGGTAAGACCTCCTGATCCATGTTTCGCCTGACACTGGATTTTGGTGTCATAATATGTATATGTATATATATATATATGTATATATATATATACATATATATGTATATATATGATTCCTGAAATTCGTATGGAATAATAGACCCCATGGTTAGCTAAAGCAATCTTTGGGAAAAGATGAGTGGCATCACCTTTCCCAACCTCAAACTGTACTGCAAAGCAGTAGTAATTAAAACAGCATGGTATTGGAATAAAAACAGACTTGTGGACCTATGGAATAGAGTTGAGTATCCTGACAACCACCCTCAAAGACATGATCAGTTAATCCTTGATAAAGGTGCAAAGAGTCCAAACTGGAGTAAGGAAAGCCTCTTCAACATGTGGCACTGGGAAAACTGGACAACTACATGTAAAAAAATTAATTTGGACCTGTGTCTAACACCGTGCACAAAAATCAGATCAAAATGGATTAAATATCTCAATATCAGACCTGAATCCATAAAGTACATTGAAGAAAATATAGGAAAAACCCTCCACGGCATTGATGCTAAAGACATCTTCAAAGGTGAAACACAATTAACAAAGCAACTAGAAGAAAAGATAAACATATGGGACTACATGAAACTGAAGAGCTTCTGCACCTTGAAAGAAACAGTGACCAAGATAGAAAGACAGTCCACAGAATGGGAAAGAATATTCACCCAATACCCATCTGATAAGGGGTTAATATCCAGGATATATCAGGCACTGGTAGAACTTTACAAGAAGAAAACAAACAACCCCATCTAAATTGGGGAGAAGAAATGAACAGAAACTTCAACAAGGAAGAAATTCGAATGGCCAAAAGGCATATGAAAAAATGCTCATAATCACTAATCATCAGAGAGATGCAAATCAAAACAACAATGAGATATCACCACACACCAAAGAGACTGGCCCATATCCAAAAATGTAAAAGCAACAAATGCTGGCGTGGATGCAGAGAAAAGGGGACTCTCATACATTGTTGGTGGGAATGTCGACTTGTACAACCTTTCTGGAAAACAATATGGACATTCCTCCAAAGAAGAAATTGAGCTCCCTTTTGACCCCGCCATACCAGTCCTGGTAATATACCCTGGGAAGCCAAAAACACACAGCGGAAACACAATCCACACTTTTATTTTCATAGCAGCACTATTCACAATAGCCTGTTTTTCTTTTGAGGGAGTTCTTTTAGTGGTACTTAATGGTTTTGTTGATGTTGGTGGTATTTGTGGGCCAAACATAAAGCCTGTGGTACTAGGGATCAATTCATAATCCATTCCTTCTTGCAGGACTATGAAAAGTTGCTCATTTCCAAAATCAAGAAAACAATAGAACACATATCTGTTTTCACAATTAATCTTGAGTTCTTCCAATTCAACTGAGTGAGATTCTATAATTTACCTCTCATCTGCTTGACCATTAAGAACTCTTGCTTTTCTTCTTATTCATTGCTTTTCTTCCTATTCATCAATTCATTTCCTTAACTTACGCAGGATATTTTTTCTCTAAAACATCGCCCAGCTTCTAACTTTCTTTAAAAAGCAATAAAGGAAAAATATGTATTTTAGTCAGTATCAAATTTGGAAAGAAAACAGCTGAATAAAAATATACTTTCTTTAATAATAGTAAATCTTTTTAAAGTTCTGATTTGCCTCTTGGCATCACACCATATTCAGAGAAACCACAAACGTCTTAGCTTGCTGATGGAATAGAAGTCAGCCACTACAAACTAAACACTGTCATGAATCATAAATTTACTTCATTGGAACTCTATCATCACTCCTAAATTATCAAATGAGAATGTGCTACTACTGTTGTTAGCACCTCATCCTGGAAGTTTCTGCTCTCTTGTTATTTCATTTAGTGAATATTTTAAATTTTAGGGCTCCTCTGTTTTGTTTTGTTTTGTTTTGTTTTAGGGCCACACAGGCACTGCTAGGGGGTTACTCCTAGATTTGTCCCCAGGAATAACTTTTGTTAGTGCTCAGAGGGCCCATATGGGATGCTGGGGATTGAACCTGAGTTGACCATGTGCAAAGCAAACACCATCCTGCTGTGCTATTGTTCTGCCCCCCACATTCTATCCACATGTAATAAATTGCCTCATTTACAGTCTTAGTGCAATTTTCCTCTGTCAATCTTTTTCTTAACATTCCAGCATGAATATTTTTTTAATCTTTCATTTTTTGTACTTAAATCATTATATACCTCCTCTCTAGTTTCTTTAAACACACTCTCCACCTCCAACTACATAGGGCATAGAAATTACCCCCTTCAGCCCTAGGACTTGAGATAAGTAACCCTGAGCTTATTATAGCTCTGTATGTAAAGCAGATTTTGTTTATTTTTCCTATACACTTCACTGTTTCTGAGAAGGGTTATATAAAGGAGGGGTAAGGAGAACTGTAATATTCCTATCTGGCACCTGTAGAGTCCTTGGTTCCCCAAATCTTCACCAATATAAAGTTTTTGAATGTTCTTTTCAGTCAACAGTTCTTCACTAAGGCACATAAAGTGTCCTTTCCCATCAAAGGACAGCTAGTCATGCAGAAGACTGAAAGGAGTTGCTTGGAAAAGAGCACTGGAACGGAGAATAAAACATCTCAGACTGGTGCTCTGAAATATATGCATTGAATTGTATAAGAGAGCAATTTTGTGAAAGATTTTAGAAGAGTCTATGCAAAGAAAGCTCCAAGTTTATCTGATAAAGTTTCTTCTCATCAGCACACACCAGTAGAGAACAGTTGTGGAAAGAGTTGGGGCAATGATGCTCATTTTGCATAAACAAGATCCTCTACTTAATTTTTTTCTAATGCAGACATGTGATATTTGAAGAATAGTAGAAAGCAGGTAGCTCCTTCAGTCACGGGACCATGGCTGTTGCTTGGGCCACCATGTCTAGCAATAAGCCTGCTTAGAATAGGTGGATGATGAGAGTACCACTGGAGGGAGAATAACACAAAGCCGTGGAGGAGCTCTGCACACACCCTCACCATTCAAATATTCATGAACCAATGAGGCAGAGAAATTGTTCTGCTCCGTTACAGGATCTGTCCCCATTCCCTCTTCCACACATGTAAGCAGCAAGCACTTACTGTCAGATTGTGACCCTAGGGAAGTCATTCATTTCCACTTGAACCAGCTGTTTCAAATAACTTCTGCATGTTGTATTTACCAAAGGAAAATTATACCTTTTTTTTTCCTTCTTTGATTCACTGAGGGATTTTTTTATTTGGAAAACATTTACTTGTATCTTGAAGCAGCTGTGATACATTTCACAGTAAGCTCTGCACTATGTGAGAAGAATCTCCGCAAATCTTAACTTTCAAGGTCCCTGGTTGTTCCAGAAGAAGGGAAGCATTGAGAGAGGTGAAAGGGGAGCAGCGTATCTTCTGTTCATTGGGGCTCTGGACATGTTGCTTGTGAAACTTCAATAAAAAGCAGACTGGGAGGGCAAAAACAAAACCAAAAACACCAAAAAAAAAAATGATCAGAGCCATGCAACAGTCAGACAAGCTTTACTTCAAGAACACAGATCCAAATTGGAAATGGCCAGGTCTTTTCAATCCTTTCCATGAAATAGATGAACATAAGCTTGGTGTCTATAAAGTGTTATGATATATAAGAGGCCCTGAAAAACTGTCATCACTCTTTTTTTTTCAGAAAAATAAAACACTTGCATTTTTTAATAAAAAGGGAGAAAATATACATCAAATGGAAGCCATAAGTCATCAATTAGGGGAATGCTTTACTTTAGATGGTTTTTACAGTCGAAGTGGTAGAACCAGTGAAGACCAACAATGCTCCAAACTAAATGCTCTTAAGTCATCACCAACTTAGATAGCATTTCTGTTATAATTATAACTGATACTTTACACCCTGAGCAGTCTTTTTTAAATCTGGCCCAGGTATGCTGATCCAGAGACTCATAGACATGGGGCAGAGCTGCTACTGGCTCTCCCCTGTGCCCAGTCGCTCATGAGGCGCCCGGGAGGGGATGGCAGGTTCTAGCCCTGGCCTGCCACCCCAGCAGAGCTGCACAACAAGCCAGATGACCCCCACTCCATCGGGCCACCATTTTCCACATCGGACTTCCCTCTCGTCAGAACTCCCACCCAGCAGACCAGCCTATCACAGCCCTACATCGAACACTCAGTTCTAGACTGGTATTGCCATTTAACTTTGGACTTTTTCAAACTTGGCCGCAAGTGGCTGCATGGTTCATCAATAAATGCTGGATTTAGAGATGACTACAAGAGTGTGCTACCTGCGGCAGAGCCTGGCAAGCTATCCGTGTTGTATTTGATATGCCAAATACCAGTAACAATTTTAGACCTTATTCCCATGACCTCATGGAATGGTTTGAGGCCTTTTATGTTCCTGGAGCAAGCAGGTGCCCTTGGGCTCTACTTGCATGAGACAGGACATATGGAGATGTTACTGGTGCCAGCTCGAGCAATTCGATGATGAATGGGGAAGACAGTGATACAGTGATACTTTACAGCATATCTAGAAAACAGGTTTTATTATTTATTTAGGTAGTTAGTTTTTAGTTCACTTGTCACTTGTATCACTTGTCTTCCCGTTCATCATCGATTTGCTCGAGCGGTCCCAGCAACATCTCCATATGTCCTGTCTCATGCCAGCAAGGGCACCTGCTTGTTCCAGGAACATAAAGAGCCTCAAACCATTCCAACAGGTAATGTGAATGAGGTATATAATTGTTACTGGTATTTGGATATCAAATACAACACGGGTAGCTTACCTGGCTCTGCTGTGTGGGTGGTATACACTTGTAGTCACCTCTGATCTCCAGCATTTATTGATGAATCACGTGGCTGCTGTGGTCAGCTCCTCTGCTGGGTGGAGTTCTGATGAGAGGGGAGTCTGAATGTGAAAAATGGAGGCCCTCATGGAGTGGGGGTTTGTCTGGCTTCTTGCGGAGGCTCAGCTGGGGTGGCGGGCCAGGGCTAGAACCCGCCATCCCTCCTGGGCACCTTGGGAGCAGCTGGACACAGGGAGAGCCGGTAGCAGCTCTGCCCCATGTCTGTGAGTCTCTGGATAAGCATACCAGAGACTATGTTACTGTGCTTTTTTGGGTCACAATCAGCAATGCTCAGGAGTTACTCCTGGCTCTAGATACTCATACAGGAATTACTCCTGGTGGTGCTCATGGGACCATACAGGATGTCAGGGACCCAACCCTGGTTAGCCGTATGTAAGGCAAAAGTCTTAATGGCTGTGTTATCGCTCTGGCCCCTGTTTTTTGTCTACAATACCTAGAAATTATCCTGGCATGCGGCAGCTACTCTATGCAGAAGTGCTTAATAAGAACATGTGGAGATGAGGAGTGTGCACTGTGATAATGATAATGGAATTGTGTACATAACTAGTGATATAAAGCAGGGGAGACAAACAGTAACATAAAATAAAAGAATGAGAGGCACTATATTTGCCTTCCAGAATGATTCGGTGTTTATGGTAGAGAGTACATACTTAAGGTAAAATGAGTTATTTTATAACTGTAGTATCAGATTTGAGGAGATTTCAGTTTAAGTAAGTGTTCATGTTTAATATGTATTTTGAAATGTGTAAGATATAATTAGTGACCTTTTGTTTCTCACTAAACCATCAAGAATGTGTGAGCCTGTGAGCTGAAGGAAAAGTCAATCAAATGGAACAGTTAAGAGGCTACTAAAGGAGTTTGGAATGGCTGGGGGTACAGTATAGCAGGTACTGCTTGCTTTGCCTGCAGCTAGCCAGGATTTAATCCATGGCATCCTATTTGGTCCCCAGAGGCACCATTAGGAGTCATCCTGAATACAGAGTCAGGAATAAGTTCTGAACATCACTAGGTATGGCAAAAATAATTAAATATAAAATAGTCTGATTTTCTTGGAGGTCTGAGAGATAGTACAGAGGGCAGGGTGCTTAAAATCTAGTTTTCTAGTTTTCCTTTTAGAACCAAGGAGTTCATAATCTTGTTTTCCAGTTTTCCATTCATAACCTATATATTTCAATGAAATGAGTGGAGAGCTCTGAGATCAGAGCCTTATATTGACCAGACTCCGTTTACTTTAACATGGGTGCGGGCTAGGGGGTGGGTAGGAAATTAGGGACTTTGGTGGTGGTAAGGGTACATTGGTGGTGTCCCTGGTGATGGAATATTAAGTATCTGAAACAATTATATGTTAAACAACTTTGTACATCATAGGGCTTAAATAAAGGTGTGGAAAAATAAATGATAGACAGACAGAAGGACTGACAGACTGACAGACAAGTAGATAAGTACATAAATAAATAAATAGGTTGCAGATTGAAAACTTATTAGTCTTAGAGGGGATAGGTTAAGAGAAGATGAAAAATCTCAGAAATAGAATTTATTCTATAACCGATGATTACTCTGTCCAGCTAAACTATGCTATGACAAGTGATAAGTGTTGACATAATGATAAAACAAAATAAATCATGATTACTATAGATGTATATATGCATGTTTATGTCTTTTTGCCTGACAGAGAAGAAATAAACATGATAGCTATTTGCTTTCTGTAGATAAGATTCACACTGTAAACCTGCAATATACCAAATAAATAAGAAACCAGCTTTTTAATTTAGAAGACAAATCCAAAACTTACCTGAAATTTTTTGGTGTTCTTGATAAGATTGAATAATTGAATAATTGTAAATTATACAAAATCTAAAAAAATATATTTACTACATTTAAATTACTTTTACATGAAGAAGGGTACTAGCTTGATCACATCAGTGGGCTTGACTAAAACCAGAAAATTTTTGGAAGAAATTGTTGCCTCTCTTTCCTCCCAGGAAGCACTAAATTAACTGAAGCATCGAAAATCAGATGGGCTGGACATGTAATGCGATTTGGAGACAACCGCTGGACTAGAGCCATTACCGACTGGATCCCATGGGGATGTCAAAAGATCACGTGGCCACCCACCTACAAGATGGTCAGACTTCCTTGTAAAGATCCTGAAGGAACGGTTTGAGGGTCTTCATATTCCTGAATCAACCAGATGCCATTGGGCTACATTGGCACGTGAAAGGGTCCAATGGAAATGTTACTGGCGCCCGCTCGAGCAAATCGATGAATAACGGGATTCAAGTGATCAAGTGATCATTTTAACTCTTCAGAGCTAGATTCTGTTTCCTTCCTTTCTTTCTTTTTCTTCCTCTTCCCCCTACCTCCTCCACTGCTGCCCTCCACCCTCCCACAGACCTTGTGGAGTAAAGAACAACAAAAGTCTTAGTTCCAAGGGAAAGATGCATAAATTTTTATCCTTTTTCTTTAGTTGTTTTATTTATTTCCTGTTTAATCTTAGACTTCAGTCAGATCCATATCCAGGTGAGCACTATAGGACATATCTGGTATAGATGAATGACTCCCCCAATGTTTGCCATAAGAAAATGTTAGCACCTCTATAAAAACATAGAGTTTTCCTTGTCCTACCCAGATCTAGTGAAATATATCTTTAAAGACATGGCTCCAAATTTTATAAATTTGAAAGTTCCCAGGTTGGTTTTTATCTATCCAATTTTGCAGAAGTCTTGCACAACTGTGGGAGAATCCTTGAATTAGAGTATTTTGCTTCTGAAGCCATTTGTTCCTAAGAAAACTAGCGAGTTTCACTCTGTTCCATATTTTTAATTGTTTGTTTTTCATCTCAACTTATTCTTCCACTTTCATTTTAAAAACGCACGTTAATGTGAGTCTGCCCGGTGTCAGTCAGTGAGACTGTCCCCACTTCATGCGGGACTCAGATGATCTGAAGTGCTGTTGCTCAAAATGCCACCTCCCTGGGTGAAGTTTCTGCACAGACGAGACCCCTGGGACTTTACCAGACTCAGAAAAGCTGAGTGGATAGAATGAGATAGTAAGAGTCCTTTACTGCCTTGAACTGAAAAGTGCTACCGGATGGATAAAGAGTTTGGCAAAGTGTTTTTAAAAACATGAAACTTCCATTTGGTTTCTTTGGAGCATCACTAGAACCTGCCAGTTGGGGTTGGCTACATCAGTTCAGGTAGCAAGCCTATTGGTTTCAGATGACTAGATTTCTATTGGGTCTGGGTTACCATAGTAATGGCCTCGTCCTGCTCATGCTGAGAGGAGCAACCCAAGGTATTGAACTTGAAAAAACCCGAGTCTGTTTTATACTGAATGAATGTTGTTATAAAACTGATGTTCTGTAAGTAGCTTGTATCAACACTCTCTCCCTTGGTTCGACACCTCTGTATAATACCAATTTACCAGACATATAACCCCCACACCATGAGGTCAGTGATTCTCAACATCCAGACTCCACTACTCTTCAGAGCTCCACCCAAGAGAAAACCTGATCTTTCCCTTTGAGTTTCATCAGTAAATGCTTGAGATGAGAACCTTCGACTGAGAGTATACCACCTATATGGCAAAGCCTGGCAAGCTACCCATGTTTTATTTTATTTGATATGCCAAAAATCAGTAACAATTATGAACCTCATTCCCATGTCCTGAAGGAATGGCTTGAGGCTCTTCCTGTTCCTGGAACAAACAGCTGCCGTTTGGGCTATACTTGCTTGCAACAGGACGTATGGAGATGCTACTGGTGCCCGCTCAAGCAAATCAATGAACAAAGGGAAAACAAGTGATACAAGTGAAGTGATCACTAGGACTAGAGTATCGCTGATCAATTGAGTAGAGACATGAAGAAAAGTAAGCCTGCAAGAAGCCAGAGGAACCCCCCACACCATGAGGGCTGCCACTTTCAACATCTGTACACCACAGCTCATCAGAGCTCCACCCAAGAGAAAAGCTGATCTCTCCCTGTTCATCAGTAAATGCATGAGATGAGAGTCTACTACTGAGAGTATCCCACCCACACAGCAGAGCCTGGCAAGCTACCCATTTCATATTTGATATGCCAAAAAACAGTAACAATTATAGACCTCATTCCCATGATCTGAAGGGAATGGTTTGAGGCTCTTTGTGTTCTTAAAGTGAGCAGATGCCCTTGGGCTATCCTAGCAAGCGGCAGGACAGGACATATGGAGATGTTACTGGTGCCCGCTGGAGCAAATCAATAAACAATGGAAATACAAGTGATACAAGTTAAGTGATATTAATTTTATCGGTATTCTTTCCTTAGATTTTATGAATATACTTTGATTTTTTATTACCTTGAAATTATTCACCAAACTGTCAAAATTGACATTTTGGTTTCTGGCTCTAACATGCTACTTCTTAAAAAAAAATTGTGATACTAATTTACCCTTTTTGCAACAATAGCATCACTGGGGTGGTATCACACATACTGCTTTCTTTCTTTTGTAATAAAATATAGAAATTCTAAGATTATTCAAGGTATTTGAGTTGAGCTACATTTATGAAGCCTTTATTTCTTTGTTATTACATATTTAAATCAATCCTCAAAAATATATACTTAACTACCTTATATTCAGTGTCTATGGAGGATGACCTTTGAGAGAGCCCATCTGATGGTGTTACAAGTCACACAAACATCCCAATTCCAAACAACTTCATTTTGTCTTTCAACTACTTTGTTTTCTTCAGCAGGGCAATGCATACATAATGTTTCTAGTCTACTATGGCAGCACTTAGATTCAATTCAATTAAAAGATCTATTCAGTTTTCCCACTTGAATTATACTAGGCTACTTTGCAAAAATAATAGTAACCTGAGCAGGGAAAATCCCATCAAAAAATCTGCACATGTATTGACGTCATCACTTGGCATTGGTTTTCTAGGTCATTCAGTAGAAATTATTTGCCAAGTGAATTAAAGAAAAATTGCAAGCATCAATGTTTACCTGACCCCATGGCTTTATTGTCAAAAAGTAAGACCAGAGAGAAAATTAATGAATACATTGGTCACATACCTATTGAAGCAAATATTTGGAATGTCTTAGAAGCTTAACACTTATTTTATAACCCACTGGGGACATTTAAAGGTCTGACCTTAACTTATAAAAATCTGGGAGCAAAGGAATTAAATTAAGGTTGGATTATATATCTAATAAACTAAGTTTAAGTTTTCTAATGTGTAATAATTATTTAAATCAGCAAAGCAGAATATAATGATCTATGGACTTGATAGAGACTTGATAATGATTTATGAAATTCAATTCTAGACTTACCTATGTATATTAGTGTGCTCCTTGTAAACCCTTTAGCAGCATATGTTTGAAACTTTATAGAAAAGCAAAGTTTTTCCAAAATTAGGTACTTGGAAAATCTAGTAGAGGGTTCTAAATCAGGCAGGAATGCTCGTCTGAATATATGAGCTGAGTAATGCACAACCCAAACATTGAATTTATGCTATGTTCTAAAACTTAATCCACAAACCTTATAATCTTTTCTCTTGAGTTCTCTCAGACTAGGCAAACTCCTTATTGAGAGGTAAGCTAAAATCTCAATCATCATAGAAATTCTGGAAACATAAAACCTGACTTCTAAAGACCAGAAAAAAGTACAAATTCCAAGACATAAAAATGTCTGTCATGTCAAAGTCATATCATTTTATTAATTTTATTGATTATTAATTTTATTAATTTCAACCTTTTGGAGACAAGGGTTCAAAGTGGAATGCACTGGGACTGGAGCGATAGCACAGTGAATAGGGCATTTGCCTTGTATGTGGCCAACCGGGTTTAATCCCCAGCATCCCATATGGTCCCAGAGCACTGCCATGAGTAATCCTGAGCAAAGAGTCAGGAGTAACTCCTGGAGCATCGCTGGTTGTGACCCAAAAAGTTAAAAAAAAGAAAAAAGAAAACAAAGTGGAATGCATGTTATGAAGATTATTGATCATTATTGTATTTTATTTATTTATTTATTTATTTATTGCTTTTTTGGGTCACACCCAGCGATGCTCAGGGGTTTCTCCCTGGCTCTGCACTCAGGAATTACTCCTGGCGGTGCTCGGGGACCATATGGGATGCTGGGGATCGAACCCGGGCCGGCCAGGCCGGCCGCGTGCAAGGCAAACGCCCTACCCACTGGGCTATCGCTCTGTCCCCTCATTATTGTATTTTAAATAAAAAAAAATTCCTAGTAAAATTTTCTTAAGGCAGTTAGTAACACATTAGTTACTAGAGTAACATTAGTTACTCTAGTCAATAAATAGTTGAATTATCAACTCAGATTGCAGTTTCTATTTTCAGATGACTCGATATGTATATATATAGATATATAGCTATACTTATTATACTATATCTATTTATATATATATATAGAGAGAGAGAGAGAGAGCATTTTTAAGGAGATAAAAATGTCTTCAACTAGTTAATCCAGACTACCTCATGGAAGTCAAGTATCTCCCTTATGCACAATGTATAAAAAATGAGTTAAGTAACCAATGGGTGTTAGTCATATGGTGTGCACAGTGGAGATACTACCAACATGTGTTCCCTAACTGATGCAAGACACATCTGCATTAGCAATGTCAAATTATTTCCAAAGACACTATATACACTACTGAGAAGTAGGTAGGTGTGTGTGTGTGTGTGTGTGTGTGTGTGTGCGTGTGTGTGAATGTAATTAGCCTTATTCCTGAAAATATGGTCCCCAAGTCTTAGGGCTCCTCATAGAAATCTTTAAATATTTTTTAACAATCACAGCTACTAATATAGTCATTGGATCACTGCACAGATTTTTTAAGATTACCATTAGTTGTAGGCAAGGAGAGAAAGCAGATTTTTTGGTGTATATTGTTGGTAAGTATGTGTGTTCCCTACAAATATTTAGCTTGATAGTGCTGGTAATCCAATTAGGAAAATAAAATGGTGAGTTTTTTTTTATTGAAATGCATATAAATTAGAACTCAATCAATCGTCTCCGATTGCCAATGGATTTTTAGGTTATCTAGGTTTCTTCTTGTAATCACTAAAATATTCTCTTTGTACCTGAGTTTATGCCATGATCCAAAAGAAAAAGTCTGTACATAAGAGTATGAATAATAAAGCCACCTGACTTTAGTGTTTAGTTAGTCAGAACCTGATAATTTGGGGATTTCTTCAATTTCTTTGAACATAACTGCTAATACCAGAGCTTTGGTACCTGACTGTCCCTTTGCTTGTTTCCCACTCTGACCTCTGAACCCACAACTGTCTTCTGGCAGAGAGACTCATGAGTGCTGTCCATAATTGAGCATTTTAGACAAAAAAGGCATGCAGGGGCTGAGAAGATAAACTGTCAGGGAAGGCACAAATGGGTGGTGGAGAACGTTGATGAGATAGAGTTCAGCGACTTAAAGGGTGAGTCTTTTTGAATTGTAATGAATTGGTGTTTTGAATATCTGGCTTGTGGTCAGGTTGCCGTAGGAATAGAGCAAAGGTGTGGATGGCAAAGTGTGGGCACTGCGGTACATGATGGAGTTCTCAGATAGATAAGCAACTATCTCTCTAGATCCTTAAATGCAAGACATATGTGCCGATACTCAGATATCCACATGTACAGCCTCCATTTCCTGATGGGCAGCAGGGATAGCAGTCCTGTACTCTCTCTTGGGTGACTGTACTCCCCTCTTCCTGCTGTTGGGGTCTGACAGTTTGCAGACCTGTGATTCATCTTCAGTTACTTAGTTTCCAGGCACAAAACATAACCAAACACATGTAGTCACAGCTTCTAAGGTCCTGTAGGGTTCAACAGTCTCAGAGTTTTCTGACTCCATGTATGTATCTGGGAATCCATTGTGTGGCTCATCAACAGCCCAATCATGCCCCTTAAGGAGAATCATGTTTAATTCTCCGGAGTCTTGATCCCATCTTTTTATTTCTGATTTTTAGTACAACACCTCTCTCCACACAACCCAAGATACTTGTCCTTCATATAAATGCAATGGTTCTCATCAGGAAGCAATACCATTTCAGATCTAAAGGAGAAAGGGACGTTAACACTGGCCCAGGGCACATTCAGTTGTTCTCTATACACTTGGCTGCACAGTTCAATACCTCTCAGCTGGCACTGCCAGCCGAAGGCCTCTGTTTTCTAATTATTTGTGCTATCACTTAATAGTTTTTTAATGCAAATTTTAAAAAATGGTCAAGGTGAGGGGATAAAAAAACTTGTCCTTCTGCTTATAATTCTATTGACAGAACTCTTTAATTCAATCCTATATGAGCCTAATTGAACTTTATTTCCAAACTAAATTTGTCAGATTAATCAGAATGGCTGATGAATGATCACTTCTAAGTGAAAATTTTCTAGACCCACCGAGACAAAGTAGGTAAGGGCTAAAGAGATTTGGGGCTAATGGTTACGCATGTGTTCCTCACTTTCCTTCTGCATCAAACAGGAAGAATCATTGATCATTTGTTCTCAACTGAGTTCTTAAGTCTGTTTTTAAGTAGAAAAAGAGATTTGTCTTTCCCTGAAGAGCCCGTTTGTTTGTTGCGATCAGTTAGTTATTCTCAAAACTTTACAGGGGAAATTGAGGTTCTCTAAGCTAGACAAGTCAACCTTGGGAAAGTTAGAAATATCACAAAGCATCCAGAGTTCTGGATAAAGACCAGGAAAATAGAATCTTAGCAATATATATATTTATTTTTATATTTTATTTGAACCTCATAGTTTTAGTTAATATAGTTGAATTGATAATTAGTAATTACTGTTAAAGATTCTATGCCTGACATGGAGATTGGCTTACCTAAGATACACTAGTATAGTTTTCCCTTCCTATTGAAAAAAACTGTATTGACTAATGGGAACTTTTTTCTTCTAGTCTTGATTAATTTATTCAAAATTGCTCACAAGACACAGATTCCTAAGAAAATAGGTTTGTGTGTGTGTGTGTGTGTGTGTGTCTTGGTGTAGCCCACCAGGAAGTGCTCAGGGTTTACTCCTGGCTCTGAGCTAAGGGGCCATACCTGGCACGGCTCCAGAGACATTAAGGGTTGCCAGGGATTTCATGTACAAGGCAGATGCCCAACCTACTCTTCTATCACACTTCCCTTAGAAAATAGATTATCTGTAATTAGGGATTCTACTCAGATTCTTTTGCTTAGAAAACACTTGTTAGGATGGAATAGGCTTAAATTGAGGCAAAAAAATAATCCTCGTAATCTTAATTATCTAACACATTAATGTAGATATCACTGAGATCAATTCCACTGACAACTCCCCAGATAGATTATCTTGTTCAGTGAACACAGTCATCTAGGTTTCTGCATCTTACTGGATCTTAACCTTGATGTCTACGCTATTTGCCTCAGGAGGGGAAGAAAGTGTTGCAGCAATACGCTACTGCCTCAACGTGAGAGTCACACATGCCATTCCACTTATAGTCTTATAACCAGAATTAGCCATGGAGTTCCACCAGGGTCTAAAAGAATTTAGGAATGAAATTATTCATATGTTTAAGAATTTTAGTTTTTTTATCAATTTCTATAAAAGTTAGGGAAATGATCATTTGTGAAAATAAGAGGAAACATATGTAAAGCTGTTGGAAGATCTCTTTAAATTAAAAACAATGTAAATACTATATAATCCCAAAATGTCCAATAGGCATTTGCCTGAAGATTTATAAAAATACTGATTAGAAAGTACACATACACACCTAACTCTGTTTTTACATTTCATACTGGACAAGGCATGCAAAAAATTCAGTATCTATCTAAGAGTAAATAGATATGACACTGTGGTACAAAAGATTCGTGGAATATCCTTAGATATAAAAGAGATAAATATTGTATTTTGCTATGACATAGAGAAGTTTAGGTTATCAGGACAAGTGAAATAAATCAGAGCATGAAAGATAATTACCAAAGTTTCACTTTCATGAGGAAAATAACAGCACAGCAAAGGATCAAGCCAAATGCAACAAAAATGACTCTTAGATTCCAAAAAGTAGGTGATGCTTTTCCTATATAGGAGTTTGAGTGATGTGAGTTGCTGGAAATATCCAGGCAGATGGTAGTACTCCTGGCATAAGCAGGGGCATGTTCTGTTTGTTCATTTAAGGGTGGATTTCCACAGGGGATACTGAATAATTTTATTTCAGAAAAGAGGGTTTCTGAAAAGAAGGTATGAAATATATTTCTAAAAATAAATGTTAGTCTCTGGATCGGCATACCTGGTCTGGGCTTGGAAAAACTTCTGCAGGGTGGGTCAGTGATGATGCTCGAGTTTTGAGGTGACTAGAAGATTATCCCACCCTCACGGCAAAGTCTGGCAAGCTACCTGTGTCGTATTCGACATGCCAAATACCAGTAACAATTATAGACCTCATTCTCATGACTTGATGGAATGGTTTGAGGCTCTTTATGTTCCTGGAGTGGGCAGATGCCCTTGGGCTATCTCGCATGTGACAGGACATATTGAGATGTTACTGGTGCCAGCTCAAGTAATCGATGATATCGGGGAAGTCAAGTGATTTACTAAAGTCTTAAAGAAATAGATGGATGGCACAATTAGAAGGGTTCAGTTTGAAGGACAGTAGGAACAAAGGCCAGGAGGGTTGGCCACGAGAGCTGGCCCAGAGTTGGAAGACCTCAAGTGCTGAGGGAGAAGGGAGGATAAAGAAGGGACCAAAGGGGCCCCTATGACAATTGTGGTTGAAAGGGTGTGCTCTCGATGGGAGATGTGTGCTGAAAATGGGTAAAGACCAAACATGATGACCTCTATATATCTGTATCGCAAACCACATAATGCCCAAAGGAGTGAAACAAAGCAAAGGAGAGAACTACAGAGACAGGCCTGGGTAGGACAGGGCTGTTGGGAGGAATATTGCAGACGTTGGTGGTGGGAAATGTACACTGGTGGAGGGATGGGAGGAGGGATGGAAATTTGTATAATGGAAACCCAATCATTGAGGCTTTGTAACTGTGTTACCTGATTGTGAGTCAATAAAAATATTAACTAAAAAAAATTAAAAAATAAAACTTTCAGAGGAAAGTCATACAAATATTGAGACGCAAACTCACAATCCTAAAACTATATTAAACTATAAAACACCTATGCTTGATTAAAATATAAAGAAAATAATAAAAGCATAAATTCAAAATACTATCCCATGGAATTTTTTGTGTATAATCTAAAGATATTTGTGTATAATTTAAAGATTTTAAATATCTAGTTAAAAAAGTTGAAAGAGTACATTATAATAATATAATGAAAAGTTGTGGTACAAATTAATCTCTATTTTTTTATAGGATCTCCCAAATGAGGCTCCTCTCAGAAATTCTAGGCAAGCTACCATGGGCCCTGTAGAACCAGGTGTATACAGGTCTACCCAGTGGTACTTAGAGACCTCCAGAGCCACATCTGATGGTGCACTGGCAATGGTTCAGTGAACCATATATATCTGGGAATTGGACTGTGACAACCATATGTTAGGCATACACCTTAATCCCTGATCTATCCTGTTGGCCCATAAACACAAGTTAATTACCTTTTTATATGCCTGACCAAGTGGTATATGCTATTTTGTTTGTTTGGAATTATACACAGCTGTCCTCAGGAAATTTGGCTCTATGGTCAGGGTTCACTCCTGTTAGGGTTTGTAAAAGCACATGTATATGTGGTGCTGAGGATGGAACCCAAGTCAGCAGGGTGTAAGGCAAGGGCCCTACCTACTATATTATGTCTCTAACCCCAGCATATTTCTTAGATGTTAAGAAATGTGTAGTTTCTACAACATGAGTCAGTGAGATAGTGATAAAACTAAATAGAATGCAAGTATTGTTATTAATTAATATGATATTTGAAAAATCTAATCTGATTCAAGTAAAGATGAATAAAAAGAAAAGTCTATTCTAACCCATTTGATTATTTGTGGTATAATTCATAGTTAATTTTGGTACTAGTGAATTTACTACCTTTTCCTATTTTAGATTTATAAATTGTAAATTAAACTGGAATGCATAAAAGGGGGAATTGAGAAGAAATATTCCTGTCATATCCTGAAATGTTACTGTGTACATACTTTGTAGCACTTCATCTTTATTTGTGTATTACTTTGTAATCTCTTGTTCCCATTTATAGATAAGAGAACTACAAACGTCAATTGGTTAAACAGTTTTCTCCACAATCACCCAATTAGATGTATAAAAATAAGATTTCTTCTAATTGGTCAGAAGGTCTCATTAACTTTGATGCTTATATAATCTTGCACTGTTTATGCCTTTCATATTGCATGTTGGCTGGAATTCATTCCTTAATAAACACTTTAGGGAAACTTTTTTAGGATTAATTTCCTTTTGTTTTCACTCAATAAAAATAGTCTCTGTGAGTGACAGCGCAGCCAGTAGGGTGTTGCCTAGCATACAGCAGACCCAGGTTCAATTCCCAGCATCCAATATGATTCCCTGAACACCACCAGGAGAAATTCCTCAGTGCTGAGCCAGGAGTAACCCCTGAGCATTCCCAGGTGTGACCCAAAAAGATAAAAAAAGAAAAAGAATAGTTTCTGAATAGCTTTTTCATGTCTTATCTACCCAAATAAAAGATTGTGAGTACTTGACATCTTAGAAAATATGCAATTCCAGCTCACAATTTTAATATCAAATTAAACTGTTTTCTGTTTTAGATACATATATTCTAGTAAATTCCTTTGAATAGCCTTTGTTTATAGTTAGACAACTAGAACCTTGATATTATGAAAGAAACCTATAATCCCTAGGGGGAAGAAACATTTAAATTCATAAAAAACCAATTTCGAATAAGAAAGAGTATATAGAATTTATGATTCTCCATCTGGGTTTAGGAAAGTGATCATTTATATTCAGTGCTTAACCCAGCTCAGAACATTTGTCTTAGTATTGAGATTCCCCAATTATTTTATCATACCATCCCTTCAAACTAGGGTGTTACTTCAGTTTTCTAAAAGATTGCAAACTAATAAAATCTAGGAGAATTCATCAGGTTTCTGGAAACTCTGAATTCCACATGTGCAAACTGTCAGCTTTAAGTAAGTCACGAAAAACCTTATTTAGATGATTCACCCTTTCTCTGAATATAGGAAATGGAAAATGCTATTCAGTCATTTGAATAATATGGCTTGAATGTGTGAGGAAAAGATCACGGTTGTGCACAGCCACTGAACAAAGATAATAAGACATGAATTGAGAGTAGAAATAGACGTTCATGATGGGCCTTGCTGTTAACACACTAGCTTTTTTGTAGACATTAGAGAATATGAGTAACATCAGTGAGCATTTACTCATCTTTATAAATCAAGCATTCACCAGAGCATCCTTTTCACTAGAAATTTATCACACCTTCTCTGACTTTCATTCCCAATCCACTCAAAGGGATACAGATCAGGCAGAATGGAATTATGTTAGTAAATGTGAATCTAAAATCCTTAGAGAAAAGTCCCCTGAAGAGAGCAAACAGAATGATTTCTAACTGATATTCCAAATTCATACAAGAAAATGTTCATGGTATGTTCCTTTACATATGTGTGGCAAACAGGTTTAGAGCTCAGCTTGGGACGTATATTAAAAATTTGTACCTATGCCATGTTTTTTGTCTCTTCCTATCCTTTATGTTCCTCTTTTTAGATTGATTTCTTTGGCTCTCAGTTTTCTCATTTGTTAATGAAAGATAATGAAAACAGTACACATCTGATTGTGGAATGAGTTTCAAATATGTGTCAGGGCCAGAATGATAGTCCAGCAGGATGGACATTTGTCTTGAGTTCGGCTGATCCAAGTTTGATCCCCAGCATCCCATATGGTCATCTGAGCACCACCAGAAGTAATTCCTTAGTGAGAACCAGGAGTAACCCCTGAGCATCACCAGGTATGACATAAAAAACAATTTAAAAGAATCTGTGAATGGTACCAGAATGATAGTACAGTGGATAGGGTATTTGCCTTGCATGCAACTGACCCAGATTCTATGCCTGACATTCCATATGGTCCCCAAGCCCAGTAGGAGTAATGACTGAACATAGGACCCAGAAGTAAGTCCTAAGCATATACAAATGTGACCCCTTCAAAAATACAGAAAAGCCAAATCTGTGAATGAGGAGCAGTTGGCCTGGTCAACAGTATACTCAAAGCCATTTAAAGTTCAATACCAACAACAAACCCAAAACACCTATCAAGTGTAGGCATTTTTGTCTACCTAAAATTGCTTGATGAACTTTTAACTTCATCTTTAGCCAAATTCTTTAGGTTGTCTAAGCTCTTTGTCTTGTTCTTAGATAACAGAAACTGAAATTTTTGAACACTAAAGGTAAAATTCATTTCCTTCACTTGCGTCACTTGTGATACCATTTCACCAAAACTCTTCAGAGCACCCTCAAGGACATCATGCGACAATTAGAATGGAAGGAATGGGAGTGAAGATAGACGGTCAGCAATTACACCACCTCCACTTCACTGATGACATCGTTCTAATAACACCAAACATTAGCCAAGTGGCACAAGTGCTGGCTGACTTCGACCAAGAAAGTGGAAACGTAGGTCTACAGCTGAATCTCAACAAAACAATGTTCATGAAAAATTAACTAGTTTCAGATGCTCTATTCACTCTCAATGGAACAAATATCTCCCTAATGCAGCAGTTATGTGTACCTTGGTCGAGAAGTCAACATGACAAACGACCTAGCAGCTGACCTATGCAGGAGGAAGAGAGCAGCATGGAATGCCTTCAAGAACTTTGAAGAAATAGCTCAAAGGACAAAGAACCTCTGGCTCCAGGTATATCTCTTCGGCTCCACCATTACCATTCTCCCTGCATTAACTTATGCCTCAGAGAACCAGGCCCTACAATAGCAGGAAGAAAACGCTTTCTGGGTCTTCCAATGAGGAATCAAAAGAGCTAAGTTTGGAATATCATGCCTCACTCAAGTAGAAAAGAAATCCAGAGTACTGACCTCTGTTGACGGTCAAGAGTCAGGGATGCTGTCTCATTTGCCAAGGCATCAAAAATCAGATGGGCTGGACATGTAATGCAACTTGGAAATGACCATGGGATTAGAGCCGTTACCAACTGGATCCCATGGGACATCAAAAGATCACATGGCTGCTCATCTACAAGATGGTCAGACTTCGTTGTCAAGACCCTGAAGGAATGGTTTGAGGCTCTTAGTATTCCTGGAGCAAGCAATTGCCATTGATCTACACTGGCATGTGACAGGGACAAATGGAAACGTTACTGGTGCCTCCTAGATCAAATCGACAAATAACTGGATGTCAAGTGTTTAAGTGATCAAGTGTCACTTGTCTTCCCATTGTTCTTCAATTTGTTTGAGCAGGCGCCTGTAACATCTCCATTCATTCAGAATGAGGTCCTTTATTGCTAATATTTTTGGCATATCAAATATACCATGGGTAGCTTGTGAGGTTCTGCCATCACTCTGGATTTATCTCAGGGGGCCCAGGCTGTGGTCAGCTTAGAAGCATTCTCATCTCCTTTATTTTCTCCTCCTCAGTGGATAGAGTAATTTGTAAATGACAGTACTTCAGCTCCATTGAGTACTGAAAGAGGGAGTAGGGTTAATAAAATGGTTTAGGATGGGGTTTAGGTTGTGGTTTAGGTTTATGGGCTAATCTGATCTATTTCTGTTCTTGCACTTAACATTTTCATTTGTATTAGAGGTGTTCCTACATGATCCAGTTTGAGCACAAGTTCAACTATTCAACCTCTCTATTGAGGCTCTTTGTATTCCTGGAGCAAGCAGATGCCATCGGGCAACACTGGCACATGATAGGGACAAATAGAAAGATTACTAGCTCCTACTCAAGCAAATCAACGAGTAATGGGAGGTCAAGTGATCAAGTGACAGCTTGTGAACTGTGGGGGCATTTCTGAACCACCTCTGAAAAATGAAAACCTTTCCTACTGTTCTCCTCTGCAGGGAGGTAGAAATTACATTGCAATCACCATTTTCTAATTCTCCTCACCTACTTTGGAATATATTTTTTACTATAAAATGTTTCTTATGACTGACAAGTGTCCTTGTGTATAAACACTGGTTAATTACTTTCTAAAGCATCTGTTGCTTACTAGGCAAATATCACCCCACGTTTGCAAAATTGGATTTTATTTTTAGGAAATTCAGTTCAGAGATTTGTGATAGAGGGAATAAGATTGAATCCCTTTTTATCATTTGGGATTAATAATCTTTCAAGGAATGTACCTAATAATGGCCTTTAATCCTTTTAGCAGTCCTATAAATAAATAGCAGTGCACCCATTTAACACATCAGGAAAATAAAAAATTGTAGAGATCAAATAGTCAACTATATAAATTGAACTTGAACCCAGATTTGTATTACATCAATGTTCTTGGGAAAATGCTTTATGACTTGATATTTGGGCTGTAGAAATCATGTACTGCCTTCCTTTCATAAAGCAGTATTGGGTTGCCCTTTGTTCACAGACATCTGTCTCTATTTGCAGTGCTGGGTTTTGCACTGTAAATAAAATGTTGTATTTCTCTTGCCAGTATGCCCTTTACACATTCTTATGCTAGAGCAAAGGCCTTTTATATAGACACAAAAAGACAGCTAAACTATGCATTTGTGATAATAGGAGTTAATTAATTCTGAAATAGTTACTCCTGGACATCTGTCATATTCCTAACTTAAAACCTCAGTTGCTCTTAGATTGATTCTAGTTCCTTACACACCAAAAGTAGGGTCCCATCTCAGGACTGGATGGACCCAGGTAAGCCATGACTAAGTTACCCTGATTTGACATGGATGGACTAAATGTCCTGAGCAATATTATAAACTAAGAGTATGATCATGGAACATACTCTGTTGTGACCCAAGATAAATCACCAACCTATTAAGGGCCCTGTTGATGTTAAGAAAAAGAAAATAAAATATCCTGGTCAGAGTAATGAGGTCTGGAATGTATGGTGAGATATCCCCAGGAATAGCTACTCTGTAAACTTAATCCCAGGTGTAGATAAATGTCTGTATATCTTACTGTGCTTATACAAAGTGACTAGAAATATTATTAAGATGATTGTTTACCAGCTAAGGAAAGGAGACAACAATGCACAAGGATTATGCCTTTTTCCTGGTCAGATCAATAGCCCTAGGATAGGATCCATATCTGACGGGAGGTACCCTAGTAGATTGCCCCAGGAAGGAGGAGTTTTTAATTTTTTTTATTTTTTTTTTTTTTTTGCTTTGTGGGTCATACCCGGAGATGCTCTGAGGTTACTCCTGGCTCTGCACTCAGGAATTACTAAATTACTCCTGGCAGTGCTCTGGGAACCATATAGGATGTTGGGGATCGAACCCGGGTCATCTGCTTGCTAGGCAAATGCCCTACCTACTGGACTATTGCTTCAGCCCCAGGAGGAGTGTTTTAGACCTGATTGTTTTAAAATTAAAGTCCATTACTCTTGTAACTCCCTTCCCCCAAACTTCTGTAAAGTATATATATATATATATATATATATATATATATATATGTATATATATATATATAAAACTATCAAACTTGAGGTGAGGTGGAGTGAGCAGTGCATGAGGAGAGATAAAAAGGAAAGAGCTTTAGACTTTCAAGAGCTATGGTCTTGTTCCTTTGTCCATCTTTTGGGAGGGGGATGCCTGCCCTGAAGGGAAGTCGGGGACCAGGTCGAACCGCAATATCTGTTCGAGACCCCACTGAGTCCCAACAAACAGGATCAATGTTAACCCTACTTAAAGCCGCCTTTTCTAAAAGTTTATAGTTATTTTAGATTTAATAACATCACTATTGAGCAAAAGGGTTCTGCATGCAGTAAGTAATCATGGAGAAAAACACTTGTGTCATACACAAAATTATATGGGTTCCAAATATCCCTTTCCTGTTATTATTCCAACCCCTTCTATTATTATCTTTCCCTTTAGTGAGAGATGTTCTTGTGAAAGAATGAGTTATTATACATGTGATCATGTTACACCAAGAAGAAATAATTCGGATGTAATTAAGAGCCCTAATCATTGGCTTTGAGTTAATGCAAAGGAAGGTATTATGTGTGACCCTGACCTGCTAATTTGAGTCCTTAAAAAATATATGAGAAAAAAAGTTATTTTATTCACTAATTATCAGGGAAATACAAATGAAAACTATAATGAGATATTAATTTCACAGTAGTGAGAATGGCCAAGTGCTATCGAGGATGCTGAGTGAAAGAGACCCTCATTCACTCTTGGCAGAACATTTTTCTATTCCAGAATTCATGGAAAATAGTGTGGAGACTCCTAAGAAAATAACTTTTGCATTACTAAGCAACCCCCTTATGGAAATCTATCCCAAGAACACAGAAAATATCAATATGCAAGAATGTTACTACACAGACATTTTTCACAGAACTATTCACAAAAGCTGATGTCTGGAAACTACCCAAGTGAGCAACAACAACAGATGCATGGATAAATAAGTGGTTGTTATTATTTGCAATATATTACTATGCACCCAGGGAAAAGATAAAATCTTGTAGTTTTCCACAACCTTAATGGAATAAGAAATATTACACTAAGTGAAGTGAGTCAGAAGGAAAAGGAAAAACTCCAAATCCATTTGCTTATATATGGAGTAGAAGGAAGCAAAGGTATAGATTGACTTCAGTGGAAATATTGAATCACAGGTATTGACTGACTTCTATGAAATATTAAAGTTATTACCCAAGAATTGCCAATTGGGGCTGCAATGAGGAGGAAAACTAGGAAGCTTGGGTCATTGATTAAAGGTTACAGATATTCTGGGAGTTAGGGTTGCAAGATAGCATTTCAAATATTAAAAATCATGTAAAGAAAATTATGTTACTTTTATGGTAAGAGATTATTAAAATGAATTATCTCTTCCAAACTAAATTTATAAAATTAAAATAAAATTAAAATAGTAATCTGTGGTAAATTGCATATTTATATAGAGATATAGACATATATAAATGAATTGTTTTTCTCTTGTCTACAATAGTTGTTTATAGCCTTTTTTACTGATATTTTTCAGGATTTATTTGTCCCTCTTTTAATTATAATTGATTAAAAATCAAATACACACCTGACTCTCAAAACTTGTTCACTAAGGGTCATTGCGATGCTTAGAAAGCACTCCATGAGTTACAGTTCCTTGTTGTGATACTTCTCTTTAGTTATGATGCTCAGAAGGGTCGCACCACTATATTATGGTACTAACATTTCCCTGGTTACCCTGAGCCAGACTAATTCCAGAATAGCAGGGCTGTATATGGACTCATAATAATAATGGTGGCATATCTATAATGGTGCCCGGGAGGTAAGGTGATTTCTAGCCTTGGTCCACCATCCCAATAGAGCCTTGCAAGAAGCCAGAAAAACTCCCACCCCAGGAAGGCCACCATTTTCAACATTCAGACTCCACAGCTCGTAGATCCACCCAAGAGTAAAGCTCGATCTCTCCTTGTTCATCAGTAAATGAACGAGATCAGAGCCTACTACTGAGAGTATACCACCCACATGGCAGAGCTTTGCAAGCTATCCATGTCCTATTTGATATGCCAAAACCCAGTAACTATTGTAGACCTCATTCCCATGACCTGAATGAATGTTTGAGGCTCTTTGTGTTCCTGGAGCAAGCAGATGCCCTTGGGCTATACTAGCAAGCATGGGAAGGAACATATGGAGATGTTACTGGTGCCCGCTCGAGCAAATCGATGAACAATGGAATGTCAAGTGATACAAGTGATACCTATAATGGTGGCATAGGATATTTAATCTACTGATATAAGTTTACAAGGCAGGCGATCTAAGTCAGTGAACTTTGCCAAGGAGACTCACACATACTTTCCTTCTCATATTTAATGAGAAAGATAAAATCCCAGTGACCTGAGAAAAGAGATCAACTAGATAGAAAATGTGAGCTCTGATCCATAGTGGCTTTGAGGAACAACACTGCTAGATTGCGAAATGAGCACGCAGTTAGAGGCCAAAACAGAATGCTAGTCTCAAGGAACCAATGGTACATTCTGATCAGAACTAACAAAGAAAAACAGGAACTTTACTCTCAAAATTTACTCACAAGGATGTGAATTCCTTAAAATCATTACTTTGAAGAGAACATTATATCATAGATCAATATGCATTGTATGCTGGTGCATATAATGTATGCATTATTGATATATCTATATCATGCTAAATTCATCATAATTTGTAACACAAATCAACTCATTGCATTGAGCTAGGTGAAAACATAGGGTATTGTGTGAGAATTATCAATCTAATAAGTAGAGATAAGTAATTTTGTTGAAGAAGTGATGGTAGTATGACTGCAGATGTTTAGGCGCTGTGGGTGTTGATAATCTCTTCCCAACTTTTCTTTTTTTTCTTTTTTTTTTTTTTAAGTATTTTATTATACCACCGTGAGATATACAAATAAAAAGATACACAATTAAAAAGTTCATGTTTGGGTTTTGGTCATACAGTGTTTCAGCACCCGCCCTCCCACCAGTGCCCATCTCCATACAAATAAAAAGATATACAATGACCAAAACCCAACTTTTCTATTCTACACTATTTATAATATGTTGTTTTCTTAGTTTGGTTTCTCAATGGTGAACTCTCAGTCAAGGATTCATGAACTTAAAATTATTAAAAATTCTCAGGAACAGCTGGACAGATAAATAGAAGAAACAAAGATGATTTCAGGCAAAAATTCCGCTGTATCTGAATCTCATTAGATCAGTCTGGGTATTATCTTGCCTTTTTATAATTTGTGAAAATTTGTTTGGAATTTTTAGGTTTGACAGCCTGATTAATCACAACATGGTGCTTACTTTTCTTATTCATTACAAAAAAGAAATAAAATGGAAACCTGCCCTAATGATAATTTATAGTATAACTTAGAAAAGGGGCACTGATAAAAAAAATCCAAAGAAGGTATGGTTTCCAATTAGCATGTAAAAGGCCTGCAAGGTATCTTTATGCCTTAGCATGAAGGAAAAAAGTGAGTATCACAGAGATAGTACAGGGGTTAAGGCACTACCTTGCGTGTGGGTGACCCTGATTTGATCGCTTTCACTGCATGGTCCCCCAAACACTAAAGGAGAAATTTTATGACAGTAAAAAAGGGCTTTGGCTTGTAGAGGTTATAGGAAGGAAGGAATGAAAAGACTAAGCCCAGCAGTGAAACTACCTTCTGTATTTGATATTATAGCAATGGGTCCTTTTTATAAGTTTAATCTGTATAATGTATAATACAAAGAAAAAATCCTATAGTAAACTGGCTTTTAGATGATGATAAATCAGTATATATATAGGCTAAATTATGATAATAAACAAATCCTTTCATGAGTTATAATAACGAGAGACCCTCGCAAATTGGAGGTGGGAAAGCGTATGGAAAAACCTCTGAATTTCCCTATAATTTTACAGGAAATCAAAAACTGTTATAAAGTAAAGTCAATTAAAATCAACAGGAGTAGAGAACATTATAATTTGCTGAAAATTTATAAAAGGATTCAAGTAAATCTGGGTGATGTACCAGCAATTTCAATTGCAATTGTGAACCATTAAAATACTGCAATTAGCAGCTTAATAACTCTGTAATACTGTTTATAAACCTTAAAAATAGTAAGTTGATTAAGACTACTGCAATACCACTAAGTTTGTCATTCATAAACCATTCTCTCCCAGACATTATCTCATTAAATAAGAAGCACAATTTTTTTTAACATTTTATTATACCACCGTGAGATACACAATTACAACGTTGTTCACGCTTGGAGGTTTCGGTCACACAGTGTTCCAGCACCCCGCCTCCACCAGTGCCCATCACCCACCACCCATGTCCCCACTCCCTCCCCCTCCCAAGTCCTGCCTAAATGGCAGGTTCTTTATCTCCTCTCTCTCTTTCCCTCTCTCCCTCCTCCTTCCTCCTACACATTGTGGGTTGCACTACGCACACATTTGGTATCAGACCTTTTGACATTTATTCACACACGTTCCCTTCTCTATCTTACCTAACCTCTGATTCCCACACGCTTGAGGCAATTACCACCTTTGGTAAGATCACCTGGTATATTTATGTCATACAAATAAATGCAGTCATTCCATGTCTCTCTCTTTCCTTCTGACTAATTTCACTCAACATGATTCTTTCCATGTCCATCCATTTATAGGCAAATTTCATAACTTCATTTTCCCTGTCAGCTGCATAGTATTCCATTGTGTAGATGTACCACAGTTTCTTTATCCAGTCCTCAGTTCTCGGGCATACTGGTTGTTTCCAGGTTCTGGCTATTGTGAATAGTGCTGAAGAAGCACAATTTTGTGAAATTATTTCTACTATCGTCTTCATTCTAGACATGAGAAAATTTTGCTTAAGAAAAGACGAAACTTCACCAAGAAGATGAGCCTGTAAGAGGGTTTGAAATAATCTAAAATGAGTAAACTTATGTGTTTATTATACTACAAAACCACAAATAATTTGAGAAACTTTAACATATGATCTTGGCAAATTATTTCAAATAATAACTCAGGATGTATTTGCTTTCCTATGATAATATAATACACATTATATAGATCAAGTCACTTAGGACATTCAAAAGCGTATATGTCAGATCATCTGGGAATGGAGAACAATGCCACTTTCAAGGCATTTCAGTACACCAAGAGATACTTAAATACTTTGGTAACACTTCATTTTTGTGTTTTTTTCCTTCTTCCTCCCATTCACTCCTTTCTTTTTCTCCTTTATTTCTATCTTGATTTATTGTTTAATACATTTTCACTGGACACTGCATGTAAGCAAAACTCATGAAAGTATTCGTGAGTTCTGAAAGATACAATTCGCTTTCTTGATCTGCCTCAGGGGCTGGGGAGAAGATGGTTGGGACAGAGAACAGACAACTATGACAAAAGCGGAAATGATCACTCTTGGTAAGAACTGTGTGCTGAGAATAGATAAAGTAACAAACATGATAATCTCTCAGTATCTGTATTGCAAACTATCCAGCCTAAAAAGGAGAGAGAAGAAGAGAAGGAAATTGCTTGCCATAGAAATAGGCTATGATGAGGGTATGGCAGGAGAAAAACTGGGTTCACTGAAGGTGGGAAATGCACACTGGTGAAAGTATGGGTCTTGGCACGTAGTATGACTGAAACCTGATCGTGAACAGCTCTGCAAGTGTGTATCTCAAGGTGATTCAACTGAAAAAATACTCACCTTCTTAGCACATATATTTTATTCACCTTCACTAGTATCAGTAGTCTTCCTGTTGTTCATCGATTTGCTCGAGAAGGCACCAGTAACATCTCCATATGTCCTGTCACATGCTAGTGTAGCCCAAGGGCATCTGCTCGCCTCCAAGAACACGAAGAGACTCAAACCACTCCTTCAGGTCATGGAATGAGGTCTATAATTGTTACTGTTTTTTTTGGCATATCAAATATGAAACGGGTAGCTTGCCAGGCTCTACCGTGTAGGTGGTACACTCTCAGTTGTAGGCTCTCATCTCAAGCTTTACTGATTAACCTCAACAGGGAGAGATCTGCTTTTCTCTTGGGTGGAGCTCTGAGGAACTGTGGAGTCAGGATGTTGGAGAATGACTGCCCTCGTGGTATGGGGAGTTCCTCTGGATTCTTGCTAGGCTCACTGGGATGTTGGACCATGATTAGAACGTGCCTTGAACTGTATACAGTGTCTAAATGTGAAAGATCCTGTGAAGGACCTGGTCCTAAATTCCAGTATTATCTAAGACTGTGCTGGCACAGCTGTGGGTCTGGAGTGTGTCTCTTCTGGGGCTATCATGGCTGAGAGCTTGAAGCCATGACTGCCAACATAGAGGTGGAGGAAAGGGAGGAGGAGCCTCTTTTTTGAACATAAAATGAATCACAAAAGGTGTCAGAAGGATAGTCCAACAGGTAGGGCATTTGCTTTGCATGAGGCTGACCCGGGTTACAAAAAATGAAAAAAACAAGATAAATACATAACACCAAAGCTTGAAAGGGAAGCTTCAAAAGATAACCCCATTTTATTCACTAAAGGAAAAACTGTGCTTTATGTGAAAGCCAAACTAGAAGGTATAAGTTAGATATTTAGACATTTTGCAATGGAAGGACAAACTATCATCAACAGAAGGATGTTTTACCCCAGGAAGGTGCAAATTTTTTGGTATCTTTTAAGTATTGGGCCAGTTCAGAAGAAAAGGTCAACTGTAAAACATGAAGGTCAGGGTTAGTTTATAATTCATTAGCTCCAAGTTAAGAAGTTTCCAATTCAATTTTTGACTCAAGTGTAGACTTCTGGTCTCTAAAACCCATTTGGAAGGATATCAAAGTCTAGACAATACTTAAATGTATATTTTTCAAAATTCAAGATAATTGTCTATCTCTAGATGCAAGACCAAAGGGATATTTAAAGACTTTGTTTTGTTCGCTCACAAGATACCAAAAGAGAAGATAATGTGAATTGAAACTCCTCTAAAATATTTTCTTATGACCACTGAACACCTGCCATGAGATTTGTTTATTTTTGATGTCTTTTAATCTGCTTACCAATTTGCAGCTAGAAAACAAAGCAACTAAAGCCGCATTAAGTCTGAAAGTACTGTAATCCTCACCAACCTCTTATATAGGCATTTCTTCTATTGAGCACATTTGTTTGATTTTTTATTTTATTTAAGAACAGGGATAAACACCTTATTTATAAAGCTTTCATTAATGACCCAAAATACCACTACAGATATGGTGAGCTTTCTAGTATTGATTTAGACAACTATTCACTTACATTTCTGGTATGTGCATTGAACAGAGAATAAAAGTTTCTGTGAAAGCCAGGTGATAGAAAACATTAATCTCATATCCAACCAAAAAGAATCCCAAAGGAGAGATTTTTTCTGTGCTCCAGGATTTCACTGAAATAGTCCCAAGAACACTTCACTGAGTTGTAACACTAGCACCAACTGCTCACATTTGTGTAGGGTGAAGATGAGATTTTTTATCCAAAGTAGAATGATTTGAACAAGAAAAATATGAAGGTATGATGCATGAACTGTCCCAAGAAAGCAAGAACACAGTCACATTACATAAGTATAGATAGATTAGAGAAGAAAGAGTGAGAGGTTTATGCATATATATATATATAATGAAGAATATATATGAATATATACTTACATAAAATATATATTTACATATGTGTATGTAGAGGTTAGTAGGAAATATGGGGAGAAAATGAGGAGAATGTTGAACATTTCTAAATGTCATGTAGTTAGAATTTGATTAGGAGTTGAAACCAGTTCATATGAACCCCCCAAATCAGATGCTTTGTTGATCCTCTGTACCATCTCCCTAGAAATCCTAGTGCCATTGTGAAAATAAAGTGAAACATTTTCAAGTAGTAACTTAAAATCTATGAATTTAGTTCCTTTTTCAACCAGCAAATCTGTGGCTCTTGAATATATTAGAGATTCACATGCTAGGAAAGAGAGATACATTGCCTTACCCAACTCTCAAGAGACTCATTCATACTAGAGAGCTCATTTAATGATTTACAGTGGATGAATATCTCTTCCTTTGGCAGGAAATCTATTTGAAAAAAAACAAATTAAGATCAGTTACTTGATGCATTTATGGGACTTGATCCAGGAAAACCCATAAAGGAATTACTTTATCAGAGTCTTTCTCTTTTTACATTCTAAGCCACGTTTCTCAACATTTCTAATCAGAATAAACCCTTGATATTTATTGATATCAGTAATATCATTATAATTATCATAAATGGCATTAACACACTTAAAGATGCACAAATTAGTAAACATACTGGCAATAATTCCAAGGTGTGAACTTGAATTTGTATGACTAGAGACTTTTAGCTTTTAAAAATGTACAACTTCAGATGTAGTCAATAACAACCCTTATGTTTTGCTGGTAGATATGTAAAATGTTGAAACCACTGAAATGTAAAATGTTGAAATTATGAAAATAGTTTGACAATGTATCAAAAATATAAACACTGAATTACCTAATGATATAACATTCCAATCCTATGTAGATAACCAAAAGAATAGAAAACAGGGACTCAAAACATGATTGTATGCCAATATTAATTGAAGGATTATTCATAGTAGATTTAGACACAAGCCAAGTATGTATACCTCAGCTAATAAACAGGAAATATGTCACTTTCACACCAAAATGGAATATTATTCAGCTCTAAAATGAATAAAAATTGGCCTGGAGCGATAGCACAGTGGGTAGAGTGTTAGCCTTGCATGTAGCTGACCCAGGTTCCATCCCTGGCATTCCATATGGTTCCCGAGCACCGCCAAGAGTAATTCCTGAGTGCAGAGCCAGGAGTAACCTCTGAGCATTGCTGGGTGTTACCCATAAAAAGAAAAAAAAAGAATAAAATAAAATGAACAAAATGTTAATATCTAGTTCAACATGGTTAAAAGGGTATAACTAACTTATTTCATTATTGATGAGAATAGAATTCATTTTTTAATTTTTTTTCTTTTGGGTCACACCCGGCGATGCTCAGGGGTTACTCCTGGCTCTGCACTCAGGAATTACTCCTGGCGGTGCTAGGGAGACCATATGGGATGCCAGGGATCGAACCCAGGCCAGCACAGGCCGCCACGTGCAAGGCAAACGCCCTACCCGCTGGGCTATAGCTCCAGCCACATTTTTTTAAATTTTTTTATGAGAATAGAATTCTTATCTCTATTATTATTACTTTTGTTGACAGTGAGATTGGAAATTTAAACAGCTTATCCCACTACTATTCCTGACATTGTACTATTGTTACAATTTTTCTTAGAAAAATAGGCACTTTGTGTAACTCAGTTATCCTCTCTGGTAAAACTTTAGCAATATTTTAATAGTATTATAAATTATTATAAATTAAGTTAGATATATTGACATTCTAAATACATATTCAACAATGGGTTTAATATTTCACTTTATATATCATTTATAGATAAAATATAGCAAAAATTATTTTTTGCTTACTGTGTGTCACATTTTACATAATGAAGTTTTTTTTCATTTTTTGGGTCACACCCAGTGATGCTAACTGTGTGTAAATTTACATAATGAAGTTTTTTTCACTTTTGGGTCACACCCAGTGATCATTGGTATAGTTATTTAACAGATATTATTGGTTATTAAAGAAAAATGTGTGTATTTATTCTCCTGGGATTATATAACCCAAACTTTACCTCTCTTCATTGCTGGTATAGTTTCAGCTTATATTTGACTTATTTGGTCATGTGTATCCATAAATATAACTCTCTAAACTTTAGAATACAGCGATTGGAAAAGAAGTGTAACTTCTTAACATATAATTATTGGAACTGAATAGGCACAAAAATTCAACTCTTGCATTTATGATAATATATCTAGCTTTACAAAGCTTCATAGTCACTTTCAAAGGCAAGTGCTTCTCACCTAAGCTCAATGTCTTAGATGTTAAGTTGAAATCTTGACTCAAATACCTATTTTTCATCTTTATTTTTTCCATACAGGTTTACTAGGGCTGCAATAGCTGGATAGTTGTTTCAGCAACAAGAAATAATTCTCTCACAGTTCTGTAGATTGTGAGAGAATGAGGAGGTGTCAGATTGTGGTTCTGACAGGTCTGGTTTCTGCTCAGGTTTCCCCTTATTTTAGAAAAGGGGCTTCTTTGTTTTGTCTTAGATGCTCTCCTTTGTGTGTGCACCTTTGATCTCTCTGTTTAACCAAACTTCCTCTTCTCTTGGCTTGTAGTTTATATTGGTTGGCTGGGATGCACGTGAGCCAGAGCTGGCAATGCTCAGGATTGGCTCTTTAAGGATTAGTCCTAGCAGTGGTGAGGGCCCATAGACGATGCCAGGGGATTGAACCAGGGTGAACCAGCTGCAGAGTCAGCACGCTCATTCCTATACTGTCTGTCAGGCATCCTCTTTTTTTTAAGTCTTATTTATTAGTCTCTTTCAATCATGTTCTTTAAGACCTTTTTTTTTAAAAAAATTATTATACCACTGTGAGATATACTGTTAAAAAGATGTTCATGACTGGGTTTGGTCATACATTGTTCCAGCACCCGTCCCTCCACCAGTGCCCTATTCCCACCACCAATATTCTCAATTTCTTTCCTCCTTCCCCAGACTGCCTCTATAGCAGACACTTTTCATTTTCTCTCTCTCTCTGTCTCTCTCTGTCTCTCTCTGTCTCTCTGTATCTCTCTCTTTCTCTCTCTCTGTCTCTCTCTGTCTCTTTCTGTGTGTGTCTTTCTCCACCCCCCTTCTCTTACACATTATGGCTTGCCCTACAGAACATTTGGTGATTATCATGTAAATCGCTTTGTGTGGATTCAATGCTCAGTTCTAGTCTGGTGTTACTTCACAATGATGCCATCTTCTGAAAGGATGAAGAGTTCAAGAGATGTATTTAGGGAATTTAGGGGGATTGGGGAACACATCATCCTGAACTCTTCTTTTCTTTGCCTTGACTAAATAACTAAGCTTCATAACCTACCAAAAAGGCTTGAATGTGTACATCACAGGCCATGTTGTTGTGTACTTGTGTGTCTGTCTGAGGTAAGTGGGTCTAAAAAGACTCCTAAGGTCTTGTGACATTCTGAATGGAAAAGTAAGGAAACGTCAAAGTTTTCTGTTGGCATCAAGTTCCTGGTGTACTTCTTCCCTTTTCTGTCATGTTTCCTACAGACCTTAGAAGAGATTTGAACCGAAAGTACTATCGCATTAGTATGCCACTGGGGCTGCTTAAAATCTTCAGGATAGTATCCATTTTACACTTGAAAATTTATGTTGAGATATTTTGCTTCTCTCTGAGGAGCAAATCTCAAGTGATAAAGTTAAGGTTCCTTCAATCCTTTGTTTTTTTGCCTTGAGGGTACACTGTGTTTCCAGCTGACAGAACTTTATGTCTCGTCTTTTGAATTGCGTTTTATATACTCCCTGAATCACCACAGAGAATCACCATGATTAATCAATGAAGGCCAGAGAAATAAAAGAATAACTCCTTATCTGTGCACAGTTTTCTTTGATGTAGTACAAATATAGTGAGTCGAAGTTTTATGAGTTTGAAGTCTTATTTCAATTATAAGCTAAACTTTATATATATAAAACTATATCTATAATTATATATAAGCCATATATATGGCTTTTTTAAAAAGTAGATGGCAAAGAACTAATCAGAACATAATAACTATTAAAGCCTGTTTCTAGAGAGACATATGATATTAAACCAGATGCATTATTTTATAATGTTTTTAATGAGCAGAATCACTGAGTAATATTTTGAAGGTCACCAGTATATTATACCCCAGGTATATCTGTAAAGCATATAGTTGATTTTGAGCTAAAGCTATTGAGAACAATCAAATGCAGTAAAAGCATATTCTCATTTTTAAAGAAAATTTATGTTGGTAGTGATATAGCCACCTCTTAAATCTGGAAAAATATATAATAAATATTAATCATCTATATTCATTGTTATCTATGGAATTCATTTTACTAATCATCATTGTTTACTTTAATTCTCATAATTATAACCTTATAACATTAAATAACCTTATAATAGTTCCAGAATTTGTCTCCCCAGAATACCCCCAGTTCTTTCACCTTTGTTTCCCTTAAATTATGTTTTATATTTTTTTATCTTTACTGATAGTCTTACCTTTTATAATAGCAATTTCTTTAGATACTATCTGGATCTCTCTGGATCTACTTATAGTAGCTTCTATTAGGCTCTAATTAGAGTGTTTTGAATAGGGTTTCATAAAAATCCAAGGGAGATGTCCTTAACATTTTCATTTGTATTAGAGGTGTTCCCACATAATCCAGTTTGAGCACAAGTTCAACTATTCAACCTCTCTATTGGGTCCATTGTTCTTCCTAGTTATATTTTAAGACTGTGAAATTGTGATGTGATGCATTTTTGTAAGAACAGTAAAGTAGGAATTCTTCAATTTTAATTGAGTGAGAAGTCATTTGTAAAATCCTTAGAAACTGTGAAATTCCTCTCCAGGGAAATGCATCAAAGTACTTTATATCTATGTTTTTGCACATCAGTTAAGAAAACACTTGTCTGATATGCTTTCACTAATCTGAAGTGAAAAAAGTAGTTTCATAACAAATGAATTTGGTACTAAACCTTTCTTGAATCATATCTTAGTTTTGACCTCTGCAACTCTGAGAGGTGGATCTTTAGGATGTTGCTAAAAGTAGTAAAATCCTGCTGTAATAATAATAACCCGGTGGTTCTATGGCAGTGCCTTATCAGAGCTCCAAAAAATAAGTCCCTGTGTGACCTGGGCCTTGCATTGCTGGGCATGTTGCCTTACCACCATAAGTATGTACCTATAAAATTAAGTAAAAAAAATATAGGAATGGCTAAAATAATACATCTTAAAAATCTTATACAATTTTTCCTTGTTTGAATTCAGTTAGATAAGAGCATTGGACTCAAATATATATGTATATATATTTATAAATATATATACATATATATTTGAGTCCAATGTATATATAATGTATTGTTATAAAAAAAGAATAAAAGAGAATACTGCTAATATGTACTGGAAATTAAAGTATACAAATCCACATCGAAATTTTTTTTTTTTAATTTTTTTATTTTTACAATTACAAAGATATACAATTAAAAAGTTCATATTTGGGTTTTGGTCATACAGTGTAGCAGCACCCATCCCGCCACCAGTGCCCATCTCCCACAACCAACGCCCCCGGTTCCCTCCCCCTTTCCCCCCAGCCCTCCTCCATGGCAGGTTCTTTATTTCTTTCCATTTCTCTATCTTTCTCTTTTCCTTCCTCTCCAGACTATGGATTACAGAACATACATTAAAGGGTTGTCATGTGTATCCTTTTTGCCTCTATTTAATGCTCAGTTCTAGGTTGGCATTAGTACCCTCACAATTGTTAGCACACTGTTCCATTTTCTGTCTTACCTAGCCTCTGAAACCTACACGTTTGTGATAATTTCCACCTTTGACAGGACCTCCTGATCTATGTTTCACTTGACCTTGGATATTGGTATCATAATATGTACCTATATATTTATGTTATGCAGATAAATGCAGTCATTCTGTAACTGTCTCTCTCCTTCTGGCTAATTTCGCTCAACATAATCTTCTCCATGTCCATCCATTTGTAGGCAAATTTTATAACTTCATTTTTCCTAACAGCTGCATAGTATTCCATTGTGTAGATGTACCAAAAGCTTTTTATCCAGTCATCTATTTTCGGGCACTCGGGTTGCTTCCAGATTCTGGCTATTGTGAATAATGCTGCTATGAACATAAAAGTAGGGATGGTGTTTCCGCTGCGTATTTTTGGTTTCCCAGAGTAGATTCCCAGGAGTGGTATGGCTGGGTCAAATGGGAGTTCAATTTCTAGTCTTTGGAGGAATGTCCATATTGTTTTCCAGAAAGGCTGTACCAGCCGGCATTCCCACCAACAATGGATGAGTGTCCCCTTTTCCCCACACCCACGCCAGCACTTGTTGTTCTTGTTCTTTTGAATATGTGCCAGTCTCTGTGGTGTAAAGTGGTATCTCATTGTTGTTTTGATTTGCATCTCTCTGATGATTAGTGATGATGAGCATTTTTTCATGTTTTTTGGCCATTCGAATTTCTTCCTTGCTGAAGTTTCTGTTCATTTCTTCTCCCCATTTTTTTGATGGGGTTGTTTGTTTTCTTCTTGTAAAGTTCTACCAGTGCCTGATATATCCTGGATATTAACCCCTTATCAGATGAGTATTGGGTGAATATTCTTTCCCATTCTGTGGACTGCTTTTTGTATCTTAGTCACTGTTTCTTTTGAGGTGCAGAAGCTTTTTAGTTTCATGTAGTCCCATATATTTATCTTTTCTTCTAGTTGCTTTGTTAGAGATGTTTCATCTTTGAAGATGCCTTTAGCTTCAATGTCATGGAGGGTTTTTCCTATATTTTCTTCAATGTACTTTATGGATTCAAGTCTGATATTGAGATCTTTAATCCACTTTGATCTGATTTTTGTGCATGGTGTTAGACACAGGTCCAAATTCATTTTTTTACATGTCGCTGTCCAGTTTTCCCAACACCACTTATTGAAGAGGCTTTCCTTACTCCATTTTAGACTCGTTGCACCTTTATCAAAGATTAAATGATCATGTGTTTGAGGTTGGGTGTCAGGATACTCAATTCTATTCCATAGGTCCACGGGTCTGTTTTTTATTCCAATACCATGCTGTTTTAATTACTACTGCCTTGTAGTACAGTTTGAAGTTGGGTAAGGTGATGCCTCCCATCTTCTTTTTCCCGAGGATTGCTTTTAGCTATCCTTGGGGGTTTATCGTTCCATACAAATTTCAGGATTGTTTGGTCAATTTCTTTGAAGAATGTCATGGGTATCCTCATAGGGACTGCACTGAATCTGTATAGAGCTCTAGGGAGTATTACCATTTTGACAATGTTGATTCCTCCCCATCCATGAGCAGGGAATGTGTTTCCATTTCCTTGTGTCCTCTTTTATCTCTTGGAGCAGTGTCTTGTAGTTTTCATTGTACAGGTCCTTTACACACTTGGGTAAGTTGATTCCTAGGTATTTGATTTTCTGTGGCACAATTGTGAATGGAATTGTTTCCTTAATATCCCTTTCTTCTCTTTCCGTTATTTGTATATAGGAAAGCCACCCGACTTTTGCGTGTTGATTTTGTATCCTGCCACTCTACTATATGCATCTATTGTTTCTAGGAGTTTTTTTGGTAGAGAGTTTAGGGTTCTCTAGGTATAATATGTCATCTGCCACATCGAAATTCTTATGGATCTGAGTAGGAATTCATATCAAGCAATGTTACCAATGAAGGTGCTAGAAAAAATTGATTGATATGCTGTATGGTGACGTATTAATGGTACTCAGATGATTATGTTTTAGTATGGTTAAAGAGGAGAGAAAATTTTTTCTTAGCTTCAAAATTTCCTCTTGGATTTATCAAGCAATCAAATTAACATCAGACAGATTAGTCAGAAGAAACAAGGCAACTTTAATTATAAGTATATGGGAAATCGATGTAAAGTGGACTCCAGAGACAAGGAGGTGGAGAGGGATATATATCTAGGGCTAAGCAATGGGAGAGAGACTTGGGACTTCAAGGACAGAGGGTCTCACATGAGAAACGGGGAAGATGCTCTGCAATTAGGCTTTGCCCTGTCAAATAATTATGCTTTCCTATCACAAAAGATACTTTTGATAAATTTTAATTGCATTTATTAAATTATATGTAATTATATAAAATCACTATCACTATCTTCCTGTTCATCATCGATTTGCTCGAGCGGCCCCAGTAACATCTCCATATGTCCTGTCTCATGCTAGTAGTGCCCAAGGGCATCTACTTGCTCCAGGAATATAAAGAGCCTCAATCCATTCCGGAATGAGGACTATAATTGTTACTGGTATTTGGCATATATATGAAATACAACACGGGTAGCTTGCCAGGCTCTGCCGTGCAGGTAGCATACTATTGTAGGCATCTCTAAGTCCAGCATTTATTGATGAACCGCGCCACAAGCGGCCACAAGCCGGGCGCTGATAGGCTGGTCTGCTGGTTGGAGGTCTGACGAGAGAGAAGTCCGGATGTGGAAAATGTAATTATATAAAATATAGATATAAATTATAGTATATAAATATATACTTTGATTATATACATTCATTTGCATATTATCTCAATTATCATTATATATAGTTAATGGAGTTAAGGGAATTGTGAGCCTACAGGATCTTATCTGACCTCAGCTAAGCTATATGCCCAAAAGACAAACATATTTTGGGAGACCTAGTCTGAACATCTTGGAGGGTCCATAAAAAGTGTTCACACTCTTCAAATAATTTTCTTAGATGTAATCTCCTGTCTTTACCAAGTAGTCTACAAATACTGTATTGGATGGTGGAAGAGTCAAGGCACTTTAATATATTATTGTAATCTGTAATAAAATTTGATAAATAATCTCTAAATCATACTTGAAATAAATAGTGTAAATATGAATGACATTCTGGAAATGCTAAAATGCAAAAAACAAAAACAGAAAAATCCAAGAATTATCAAGCCTGAGAGATAGTATAGCAGGTAAAGCATTTTCCTTTTGTACAGTGGACTTGGGCTAAATCCCTGGCACCTCATATGGTTGTTCTCCTGAACACCACAAGAAGTGAACCTGAGAAGGAAGCCAGGATTAAGCACAGAGCCAGGAATAAGCCCTGAGTGTTGCTATACACAGCCCAACCCCTTCTGACTCCTAAAAATTTAAAACTAAGCAACTTTAGGATAAGGAAGAAACTATCCATAAAATGTAAATTATTTAGATATTTATAACTGAGAGTAATTAAAAAATATAAATAACCAGTATTTTATCCAATTGAAAAGAAAAACATTAAAAGCTATATTTCTATAATACATGAAAAGTCTGTCAACAGAATATAGGTAAAAGAAAAGGTTATAAATTTGTAGAAAAATGCAGATTGCTTGCATAGAACTTAATTTACTCAGAAGCATAGAAATTGCCATTTTGTGGACTAGGGAGAAAATACAATGGGTAGAGTGCTTGTCTAGCACCTGGCTGACCCAGGCTTGAATCTAGATACCTCATATGATCCCCTTCCAGGAGTGATCCCTGAGCCCTGAGTATGGCAGGGTATATACCCACAACAACCACAACAAAAAAAAAAAACAAAAAATAAGTTTCCCACTTTAGGATATGTATTTCTCTCACAACTTTCTAAAGCAATGAATAGGAGAGTGCATGTTTATGCTGCTTTAGTGATAGAATATCACAGGCATTTTCTGCTTCCTATATAAGGAAAAGAGATAAGTAAAGTGGGATGGACACCTGCCAGTGGTATGACGTAAGACTCATGAGCAATAAATAAGGTGTGCATGAACTAATATGAATGTTCTTTAAAACATAAGATGTATAACAACACTTTTTCCATAAATCAAAACAGGCGCATATATAAAATAATAAATCATATTTTAACAGACATCTCATAAACATCTTGTCATAAATGATTATGAATAAGGGGATGGATGGCATAAAATTATAAAATCTGAAACAAAAGCAAGGAATGACATTTTTTAGAAGCATTGATTTCTGTTTACCATAAACTGATCAATATAATTAAATCAGCTTCCTGACCTTATGCCTAAGATTTTTTTTAAACATAAAATTATGTGCTGAAAACAAATTTGAGTATCGGAATTTTGAGAATTAAATTGATTTCTTTAAAAATGAATATTAACTCAAGAAACAATGACTTGAAAGATGGTATTGCCATAGCAGATATCTGAAAAGTAGCAATTAAATAGTTGGAACTTTTTGCCTTAGAATTATTTCTGACAGAACATAATTTAAATTTATTTCAGAAAAGTTACTGAAAGAGTACAGAATATTATAGATGTTGTTTTTATTTGTCAGATTCACTCCAATATACCGCAATCATAAACTAATTCAACTCATTGATTTATATAACTGATAGTCTGCCTTTCATTCTTGGTCTAGGTCGGTGGCTCTACCAGCTACAGATTTTCCTTGCCTGCTTCATGAATTGTATCCTGCCAACTCATATTTCAGGCTAGAGAAGTATTCCTTTGGAAAATGAGTTTTGAGTCTGGGATTGGGAGAAGGTCTTCCTAACAGAGGGAATTGGGGCTACACTTTGAACTCCTTTGATTTATCTGGCTGACAGTTCAATGATAAGATCTAAGGATGTGGTGATGTTCTACCCAGTGGTGCTTGGAGATCATGGAGTGCTGCAGTTTGAACTGGATCCCTGACTGCCCCTGACTGGAGAGCAGTCTCCCTGGCAGTTGGAAGGAGCATGAACTGTTAGTGGAAGATGTAAAGAGCAAGATGGTCTGTTCTTAAATCGGTGATGTATTTTAAAGCTGTTGTCTAGCCCATCCAAACAGCCCACTGCCAAAATAAGTCATATAGATTAGGTGTAACACCAGTTGTGTGGGAGATGTGTATTTCTCACAGTGGAGGTTGTTTATTTATTTTAATTTTTTTATTAGACCACCGTGAGATGTACAATTACAAAGATGTTCATGTTTGAGTTTCAGTCATACAGTGCTCGGCACCCATCCCTCCACCAGTGCCCATTTCCCCACCACCGATGTTCCCTGATTCCCTCTTCCCTTCCCGACCTGCCTCTAAGGCAGGCAATTTACCCCTTCTCTCTCTCTCTCTCTCTCTCTCTCTCTCTCTCTCTCTCTCTCTTCCTTCTCTTACACATTGTGACTTGCAATTCATACATTTAGAGGTTATCATGTATATCCCTTTGCCTACATTCAATGCTCAAGACTAGGCTGGTATTATTATTTCCAACAATTATTAGCAGCTGCCCTTTCTCTATCTTGCCTAATCTCTGACTCCCACACACTTGAGGTAGATTGCACCCATTGGCAAGAAGCAGAAGCTGTTTATATCTCCTAGAAGCAGGAGACTTCAATTTCTCCTAAGGGCTATGGGTTAAGAAGTTTGACCTTGACCCAGCAATCATATGCATAGACCAGTCTTCTTCTTGATATCTCGCCTTGTACAGATACTAAATGCTGATTGCACACAGTCCTTTAGGACAGGAGGCTTCTGAAGGATCTACTGTAAGGTTTCCTCATGGCATAATGAGAATTTTGTTTGAGAGTACCGATATCCACAATTACAAATTGCAAATTTTGGGATATAATTATCACCTTTCCTACATCTTGTATCGCATTCTAGCATAATTAATAATACATTAAATTGTGTATGATATTAGTGTGTGTCTGTCTGTGTGGGCATGAAAAGTGTAGCCAATTAACATAGAAATAACAAGATTTAATTAAAATTCTAAGTTTACCCTTGCTTATTCTTCCCATTCTTGTTCTGTAAGATATGATTTTGTACTTGGAGAATTTTTCATCTCTGTCTCCATCTAGAAATTGCCACATAGGCTATTTTTACAGTGATGCAAAAATTAATATTGCTGCTTGTCTATTTTTGAAAATATAAGACATTTATCTGTGATAAATTATATGAGGAGAGGCAAAAGATCTTAAAGATAGAAGCACAGAAAGTGAAATCTAGACTAGGAGAAAGGGCGAGAAAGATCTGGTTAAATGAAGGGACAGCATTCCCTGTTGTACCATTGTACCATAGTCCCTGAAGAATGCAAATACAAATTAACTTTTTAGTTTAAAAAGTATGCTCGCCCTCAAAGTCTGTGACTATTCATCTGCCAGTAATGAATCCTTGCTCCTTCACTCTCTGGAAATTTATAGGCACTAGGGATGGCAGCAGACCAGTATGTAGCTACATACTAGTAACGTCACCAATTAGTTATGAATGAATAACGTCAAAGAGAATATGCTGAGGGGTACAATGTAAAAGTGTTCACATGTTTATTGCAGAGATAAAGAAATAAAATGAATTGGCATATGCTTTCTTAGTGACTGTCTAACCAGTCACCAAATACATTGATTCAACAATGACTCAGACTTACTCTGGCAGGTCCTATGACCTGGGATTTTTTTAATGTATAGAATAGTATATGTTGTCAAGACTTTTCAATTCATCATTTTTCTTTGATAATAAAGCTACAAAGCAATGTTGATTTAGTGTGTTAGTATCTAGAAATACTCTCCTATAGTCCAATTATATTGTCAAATAATCCTGTGTTGATAGTTACTTGTTTTTCTCACATTTCTCTTTCATCCACCATATTTCTCTTTTTAATTCATTTTTGTGTTCTTATATATTAATTAATTGTGAATTGATTATGATAAATATTTACTAATCCATAAAACCTATTGTACATAAACTCCATCAACTCTGGCTTAAAGAAGGAATTGTCCAACAAGCAGCAATAGATAATGTATAGAAGAAGAATAGCAACTTGGTCATGGAAAAATGATAGATATTTTTCATAGCCTTTTGGCGATTTATATTTTTTCTTTGAAATATAAATTCTTCTTCTCTTCATTTCTTCTCCTCATTTTGATGGAGTTGGATATATTTTTCATGTAGAGTTCTCCCAGTGCTTTATGTATCTTTGATAGTAATCACTTATCATATGGGTATCGGATAAATAATTTAACCACTTCATGGACTATATTTGTATTCTGGTAATTGTTTCCTTGAGATTCAGAAACTAACTTCTTAGTTTAATATTTTCCCATTTGTTTATATTTTGCTTCTACTTTCTTGGTTTGTGGTGTTTCATCCTTGAAGATTCATTTAGCTTCAATGTCATAAGGAGTTCGGCAAATGGTATGTATAACTCATGATCAATTATAAACAAATCAAAACAACAATGGAATATCCTCACACGTCACAGAGACTGACATATGTCAAAAGAATAAGAACATCTAGTACTGGCACAGATTTGGAGAGGAAGAGACACTGTTTTCTGCTGGTGTGAGAATGACAACTGGTCGAGAATTTCAGGAAAGAATTATGGGTATGCCTCAAAAACTTGAGGAAATTGAGCTTCCATATGAAGCTTGGCAATACTGCTCTTTCAGTGTACCTTCAAGGCCCAAGAACACAATGCAAAAAAGCCATCCACACTTATTTTTTCCATCTACACTTCTATGTTCATTGCTGCACTACTCACAGTAGCCAGAAAATGGAAACAATCCAAATGCCCAAGAACAGATGACTAGTTCAAGAAACATATATGCAATGGAATACTACACAGCCACAGGGAAAAATGAAATTATGAAATTTCCTTATACATGGATGAACATGTAGAGTATCATGATGAGTGAAATGAGTCAGGAGAGGGACAGACAAAATCATTGAA
>JAJIBD010007973.1:0-95981 GCA_021461705.1 Cryptotis parvus
AATTAGGGTCACAAAGTAGTCAAGACATGAGTGGAGGGGCTGAAGTGAGAGTTTAGTGAGTAGGGCGCCTGCCTTTCATGCAGTTGACCTGGATTTAATCTCCGGCATGTACTATAGTTCCCTGAATCACACCAGGAGTGATCCCTGAGCTCAGAGCCAAGAGTAAGCCCTGAGCACCATTGGATGGGGTCCCAAAAACCGAAAGAGACAGAGAGAGAGAAGAGAGAGAGAGACTTGAGTAGAGTCCCACAAACCCAAACAAATGAGACACTTCAGTCCAGACATAATTCTCCATTTACTTTTGGTTTAAATTTTTTCTGTTTCAGAGAAGATGATTCTTCCACAAACTATGGAATCCCTTCTCTGACATTGATATTTATGCTGTGTGATACCAATTCAGCCAACAAACTGGTTTTTGTTTTCAATTATATAAAATACTCATCTTATGTTTCTGTTTTTGTTTTTAATATCCTAAATATCTCACTTGGTGATTTTTTTTGTGGACATGCTGAAGTTCCAAAAAAGAATAATAATTAGGAGGTAAAACATCAAGGATTTGGCAGGGCTTGTGAGCTGGCAGATTCAAAGGAGTAGAGCAACAGGGGAACCATGTGGATTTGAACTTGGCTGGAGGAAGAAGAGAGGCCTTCTTTTTCACTGTTGCACATGAGATTTACCTCCTTCAATGCTTCCTGGAAAAAATATCAAGTATTTGGCTGACATCTGTGGAATCTTGTCTTTAATACTAAACAATGACAACTACAATATTATACATCAAGCACAGAGACAGTGAACACCATTATAATATTTTTAGAATGCAGTACTTAATGTACAAAATCATAAGAAATTTCCTAAGTATTAAAGGATATCTTTTAAGGACAGAACAATGGCACATGGCAGTAAGTATGGCCTTCACTCATAATACTATGGTTTCCCTCTACTAGATTATGAAAGATAAGTTTACTTCTAGCTTGCTAAGGAATTTTATACATTTTCATTGATGTATGAACATTTCATTTATATTGAATGCTCTATGTCTTATTAGTCTTTTTTTTACATCTGAGAGACTTTTATTGCAATCCCTTGATTGCATTATGAGACACTTAAACAGTATCAATATTTTCTAATATTAAATAAATATTCCCTTTCTTAGAACAAAATACTGTAATTTTATAGACCTATTCAGATTTTCCCTTTATATATGTTTAATTCTGTTCATTTCTATTAAAATTTAGTCAAGGCTTTATTTATTTCATGTAAACTCCAATATATCTATATATCTATATCTATCTATCTATCTATCTATCTATCTATCTATCTATCTATCTATCTATCTATCTATCTATCTATCTATCTATCTATCTATCTATCTATCTATCTATCTATCTATCTATCTATCTATCTATCTATCTATCTATCTATCTAAAATATATATCAGGGCTGGAGCAATAGTACAGCAGGGAGGGCATTAACCTTGCATGCAGTCAACCCAGGTTTGTTCCCCAGCATCCTATATGGTCCCTCAGGCATTGCCAGGAGTAATTCCTGAGAGAAGAGCCAGGAGTAATCCCTGGGCATCGCGGGTATGACCCAAAATGCAAATATATATGTATATATCAAAAAGCAAAAGAATTATAAAATATAGTTTTATTGATGAGAGGGAAGGAATGATTATTACCATAATGAGATCAAGTACAAGTAAAAGTGAGTGCAATATTTTTTCACAATATTTTAAAGCAAATTAGTTAATGAGCACATTGAAAAATAAAAATTAATGTAATGTATTTAGATACTATAGTTGAAAACTTATTTATGTAAATGAGACTAGGCAATATATTACATGATTTTAATTTCTTAACAATTGGTTAAATTCACATAGCTATCAATGATCACATATTGACTTTTATTGATTTATTTTCTGATAATACTAATTTCCATTCCTTTAAATTATCTTGAAGCAAGTAATATAAAATAAATTTGTTATATATCTGCAAATGGGATAGGTTGGGGTTGGAAGGAAAATGGGACATTGGTGGAAGGGAGGTCACACTGGTGGTAGGATTGATGTTGAAACATTGTATGCTGGGGGTCGGAGGCGATAGTTCAGCGGGTAGGGCATTTGCCTTGCATGCGGCCGGTCTGTGCCGGCCTGGGTTCGATCCCCAGCATCCCATATGGTCCCTCGAGCACCGCCAGGAGTAATTCCTGAGTGCAGAGCCAGGAGTAACCTCTGAGCATCGCCGGGTGTGACTCAAAAAGCAAAAAAAAAAAAAAAGAAAAAGAAAAACAGAAAAGAAATATTGTATGCCTGAAACAACTATATTATGAAGAACTTTGTAAATCACAGTGCACTAATAAATTTTGAAAAGAGAAAAAATATTAGTTATGTGCTAAACAATGCCCCTGAGCCAGAGTCTTATTTGACCCTTATGCAAACAGAAATTCCACAAGCTCCTAGGATTCTCTTTTCTATGCACATTATCTCACAGTGCAAAGAGAAGAAGGACATATTCCACCAACATAGCACTGAAAAGACAGCTTTCTCTAGAAAGTTGAATTTTCTGTATTATAAAAATTTTGAATGACCACCTGCCCCTCGAGGTATTGCAGGTGTGGCTGTGGTGCCCAGCTGTGTTGGCAGGTGGCAGACAGGAGATAGGCTTGTCTACACCACCAGGGCTCTGCCCTGTGGGCCCTGGATGGTTGATGGTCTGACATAGGAAAGACTGGGCCCCCTAGGATGAACCCAGAGCCACAGCAGAGTCTGGCAAGCTACCTGTGGTGTATTTGATATGCCAAAACAGTAACAATAGAGATGAACTGGACAAGGAACAGGCCAGAAGCACAGCTGTGCTGCCTGGCCCCCGTGGAGCAGCCCATGGAGTCTCTGGGGGAATCGGCTAGTCCCTGGCTGAGACCAACCTAGCTCCTAGGGTAAAGTAGTCATGTGGGGGAAGCCACACTGGCAGGAATTGGAGCAGGGATTTGGGTTCCTCCCTCTCCATGCCAGTGGGCATGGCTATGGGCTCACAACCTCTACAACCAGATGAACTGGACAAGGGGCAGACCAGATGCACAGCTGTGACAGTGCACAGCCGCGCAAGAGGCTTAAATAACAAAGTAGGCTTGGACCAGGTCCTTCCCAGGATCTTTCACTACTGTACACCATAATGATCATTGTAGTTGCAACAAACTGGGGAGATTGATTGATGGGAAATGAAGAACTATAATGTCACACTAGAACTCACTACTGAATATACACATAGATAATTGCATCATCAATCATAAGGCAAGTCACCAGGTGTGGGAGAAGAGAGAAAAATACAGAGACAGAAATAGAGATAGAGAGAAAGATGAGAGACTCAGACGCATGAGGGAGAGCTGCCATCTGGCTCTCCCTAGCTCAGCTGACCATGAGGCTCTCAGGAGGCAAGATGGGTTTTGGGAGTGGGCCCATCACTTCTGTAGGGCCTTGGAAGCATCCGGATGATACTTGCTCACCATAATAGCTGCCATTATCATGGTACAAACCCCACAGCTCATCAGAACCCATGCAAAAAAGATGCTGATCTCAAGACTAGCTCAGAGCAGCAGAGTTCGAGCCCAGGAGGCGGCTCTCGGAGGCGGAAGTCACCGGGTGATTCTGGAGATGGAGTTGGGGTACTCCTTTCCCTCTCTGACCCATTTCGGAGGCTTGGTGGCCCCCGCCCAAGAACTACCTCGGGGCTCTCAGACATGATGCAGAGACTCAGATGCACGGGGGAGAGCTGCCATCCGGCTCTCCCTAGCTCAGTTGACCATGAGGCTCCCAGGAGGCAAGATGCATTTTTGGGAGTGGGTCCATCACCTCTGTAGGGCCTCGGAAGCAACTGAATGAGACTTCGCTTACCATAGTAGCTACCATTTTCATGGTCCGAACCTGGTACATCAAACCAGTGGAACCAATCATGTTCTAGAATATATTACAATCTACAATGTGTAAGAAAGGAAAGCGAGAAGGAGACAGAGAAAGAGAGAAAGGAGATAAAGAAACTGCCATGGAGGCAGGCTGGGGGAGGTGGAGGGAGGTGGGGACATTGGTGATGGGAGATGGGCAGGGGTGGAGGGATGGGTGTTAGGACACTGTAGAACCAAAAATTCAAACATGAACATCTTGTAATTGTGTATATAATGGTGGTATAATAAAGTATTTTTTTTTAAAAATTTGAGTTTTCTATACTATGATGAGGTACTGGGAGAGCGGGAAAAGGATAGAGAACAGTGGTTATGGTAGAATGGCTGGGGGAGTCAGGAAACCTAGATTAAAATAAAGGTTTTTGCTATAGACTGGTAGTATGTAGTATTGAGCAATTCCTTGGTGTCCTGTAGCATTAATTTTTTCTGCCTTAAAATATGAATATTAACACCTATCTCAGAGGATTAAGTGGGATAAAATCATTTATGTTCCTGACATACAGCAAGCACCAGTGATGGTCATAGTTGACTGTGTCTGAATTCAGCCATGTAACCTGGCATTGCAATGACACATAGCACCAGGATCCCTGGCGTGACCACAGAGATTGGAAACAGCTGCTTATGGAAAATAAGCTAGTGCCATATGACCTACTGTTTGTGTATAACAAAATGATTCAGAATGAGGAGTTGAAAGGCAAGTCTACATTTCCCAAATCAAGTACCATCACACTTTTAAAAATCAGAAGATATTCTTGGCCACAGAGTGTTGGCAGAAGGTAGATCTAAGGATATGTAAAGGAAGGTCTGATGGATACTGCCTGTTAAAAAGATACACAGGGTCTTCTGGCAGACTGTGTCCCAATAGAGTCAGTATGTAGAATTCCCTAGTGAGACTGTTAATCAAGCTGCAGTTACACAGACAAGGCTATCCTAGGTCATTTCTCTGCACATTTCCTTGTTAAGATGGAGTCTAATGGACAATGCTTAAAGTTAGGCAGAAAACAGGTTTTTTCTTGCTCTTCTGTCTGACATGACCTTGCCATCATGGGCTAGTCCAGAAGGCCGAATTAGCAATTATAATGCATTCTTTTGTTCATCTTACCTTACCTAGATAGCACCCCCTGCAGGTTTTTGGTTCCTGGTTATTTCCTTCCTATTATTCCTAAATCCTATGCAAAGAATGTGAACCGTCTTTGTAGTGTAAACCATGCAAACTTAACTCTAAGCTGTATTGCCCTTTGAGACGATGGGATATAAAAAAGCTGGGGTCCTTGTGGAGGTTGTCAGTCAGCTGCCAAAATGAGACCTGCTGCCCCTCCGGCTGGTGATCATTAAAAATATTAAGGGATATATGTTGTGTTCCTGGAGTCTCATCTCTGCGCCTCCGACCCGACAGGGCATTCCTGCTTCAACATAAACCACCATGAAATTTATAAGATGATATGTAAATATAAAGTCTAGTGTTCTGGAATCTCACATCATCGATCTCACATATCATAATTTCAAGAAAATGATGACATTGTGATGTTTGGGAAATAAGGCAAGGGATACTCAGGGAATCCAGACTATAATTTCTTGAGAGTAAAACTTAAAGAGTATCCACTATTATTTCTCCAAGTTATTACTGGTGGTAAGGGAGCTCCTTAAAGGAGGTAAGGGCAACAACTGTAGAGTGCTAGATGGTTGCTGGCAACCTGCACTTCTTCAGCCTTTCTGTACAGGACCTCCCAGTGCCTACAGTTAAGACAGAAGAGAACTAAGTAAGCTTCACAGTTCCATGGCACTTTCAAAAGAAGCTCATTCATTTCTTTCTTTTCCTTTCTTTCTTTCTGTTTTCTGTCTTTTTTTCTTTCTTTCTTCCTTTCTTTCTTTCTTCTTTCTTCCTTCCTTCCTTCCTTCCTTCCTTCCTTCCTTCCTTCCTTTCTTTCTTTCTTTCTTTCTTTCTTTCTTTCTTTTTTTTTTTCTTTCATGCCACTTGCCATTTTGTTGTAACAAGCAATATCAAGTAAATTTGTGCCTGCTAAGGGGGCAGGCTTGTGGGGTAGGTGGGAATATCGATGGATATTGGTGGAAAGAAGGTCACATTTATGGTGGGATTGGTGTTAAATATTAAATGCCTTAAACAGCATTTTCTTATTAAGTGTATTAATGGATAAATATTCATTAAGCATATTACTTGAGCAATAGCACAGCAAGTAGGGGGTTTGCTTGCATGCGGATAACCTGGGTTAGAACCTTGTTATCCCATATGTTCCCCAAGCACCGCCAGTAGTAATTCCTAAGTGCAGAGCCAGGAGTAACCCCTGAGTATTGCCAGGTATGACCAAAAAAAGCTAAAATAAATAACAAATAAACAAACAAATAAACAAACAAACAGATACCTGAAACAACTGTATTATGAACAACTTTGTAAATCTCCAGGTGATAATAAAAAATAGTCAGAGTGATAGTATAGTCAGTAGGTTCCTTGTATGCGCAACCCAGGTTCATCCTTGGTGCTCCATATGGTCCCTCAGTAACCCCTGAGCACAAAGCCAGGAGTAAAACTTGAGTATATCCAGGTGTGACTCCCAAAATAAATACAAAATAAGTTCATAAATTATTTGACAGTCTTCCAGCAAAATGTAAACACTAATCCCTCTTTCTTTGCATGTAGGTTGATTTTAGTGTCCTGCTTATAATGAAAAATAAATAGATAAAGCCGGGTTTAAAGGATCTTTGACATTTCAGTGGTTTTGGAAGTGAGCTACTAAGTGCATAATAAAAATAAGAGTTCATAGTAGTATAACATGTGACCCAAGCTATTAAAAAATATACTGTTTGTATGGTCAGAGTGACAGTACTACAGAAAAAATGTTTGCCTTGTATATACCCATCTCAGGTTCGATGCCCAGCATCCCCTGAGTCTGCCAGGACTCAGCACAGAGCCAGGAGTAAGCCCTAAGCACTACCAGGAGTAAGACCTGAGTACTTCCAGTGTGGCCCCCAAACAAACAGGCATATTCCCTCAATGAAAAAAAAAAGTTTTAAATCACAGTATCTAAATAATAGTTATCAATGGTTAATACAGTTTCTATCTCCCTATAACATTCCTTGGCCTCCCTCACCCCCATCCAAACTCCTCTCCTATCCTATCTCTGACTATTGGAGCTGCTGAGCTTAAATGTAGAAAACCTGGCAAACCGGATGCTGTTATTTGGAAAGAACACAGGGCAAATTCATATAGAGATGCAGAGAAAGGTCTCTAAAGCCTTAGCTGCACCAGGCTCTTACCATTTGAATATTTCCATACTAACTGCCAGAATGTAAAGAATTATTCTCTTTTTGAACAGCCACAGTTCATACCAACAAAGTCAAGAGATTCAAACTTAGAAAGGTGTCTGTCCAGGGGGCAGACTGGAGGGGATAAGAGGGAATCTGGGAATACTGGTGAAGGTGTGATTGGTGCAACAATATTGCATGTGTAAAACTTAATCATTAATATCTGTAGGGAAAGCCACAACATGTAAGAGAAGAGAGAGATAGAGAGAAATATAGAGGTAGAGACAGAGAGATAGAAAGAGAAAGAAAAGGTGCCTGCTATAGGGGCAGGCTAGGGTTGGGTGGGAGGGAGTGTTTGGACATTGGTGATGGGAATGGGGCACTGGTGGAGGGATGGGCGCTGGAACACTGTATGACAGAGACCCAATTATGAACATCCTTGTAATTGTATAACTCACGGTGGTATAATAAAAATTAAGGGGGAAAATAAATAACTGTGAAGAATTTTGTAAATCACAGTGATTTAATTAAAAAGTTGGAAATAAAAAGAGGTTTAACATCTTACTAAAAATCCAGGTTAATAACTAAGTTAAAACAAAAGAAAATCTATTGTGGATTTTAAAAGACCTTAGTTTCACTTAATTTTTTCTTTGCTTATTGACTGAGATTGTCTTTCCTTTGTGTTCCACACTACTCATCAGAACACTGAGCATCTGATTTTTATGAAAAATCTGAAATCTAAAAAAGAAATACAAATCACTATGTTATAATTAAAGCATTCAATTGCTTTATTCTATCAAGTTCGATATATAGCTCTACAGGAGTGTGAGGCCTTGGGTTTAATCCTTGGCATGTGTATGCATACACACATAATGAATAAAACAGAATGAAAATTTAACTATGGTTTTCCTAAGACAAGAATACGCTTTTTCTTTAAGGTGGTGTCTGATTGATTAATTGATTGGTTTTTAACACTGAGTCTGATCTTTAATATCCTTTACAGTTCCAAGCAGCGTCAACCTCTATTGCTATTAGCTGTTCTCTTCATCTGCTTTCCAATATACCTCTCAAACTGACCTGAACACACAAATTACACTGTGAATTTATAGGGGTCTATTCAGTTGTGAGTGACTAGGCAAAAATCACTACATGGTTTTTATGAACTGTCTCCCGTAACTTGAAAGTTTATTTTTCATCTTTGGTTCTGCACAGTAAAATTCTTGACTTTGAAGGGGCTGAAGAATGTTATGTAAAGCTATTCGAACTTCAACTTTTCATAGGTCAGAATGCCCATGGGCCTTGATTTTTAATATAACTTCCTTAGATAAAAACCAGTTTCCTTTTTCCAAGCCGGGAAGTGGCTGTCTGTAATACAACATAAATTACACCGTTTCTGATTTTACTGTCTAGACATCATTAACCCCCTTAACACTACCTTCTCTGTCAAAAGTCTGGGCAGGACCCAAAACAAACTGATGTCCAACTAAGCTCGGAAATACATTCTTTCCAACTAAAGCTGGCAGGACTCTGGTGAGCACATTTGAAGCCAACAAAAAGCAGGATTGGAAAATTAAGGATGGTTAAAAAAAGAGGGCAAGCACAAAACCTTTTCACAAATTAACAAGGCTCAATGGCATCAAGTACTTGAAAGGTTTCCATCACCACCTCAGCTTACAAATAAAGCGGTATATAAGCCTCACTGATAAATGCTTACTTTTTTTTTATAGCTTCACTATCCTCATCAAAAGTTTCACTGACAGTCACCAAAATTAAGAGAATGAAAGTGCATGTTCAATAGGGTTGCATGTTCCCTGGGTTCTTTTCTCTGAGCTCCAAGTCTTCACAGCACACAAAAAAAATGGGTTGTTTTTTTGTGGGTAGAGGTTAGAGAAATTCATGAAGACGGAAGAATCACTACTGCTTGCATATATTCAATGGCTTTCCTTTAAGCAAAAGCTGCATTCTTTTAGTGTCAGTGGTATTAATATCCACAATAATAAAACTCATTCATTGGGTAACGATTATATGCTATTTGATATTTTGTTCTTACTGATTTCACAAGAACATCACTTTCAGATGTATGACATGCTTGCTATAAAGCAAGATCACGACCGATCCACGATCTTCCCGTTAATCATCTATTTGCTAGAGCGGGCACCAGTAATATCTCAATATGTCCTGTCACATGCTGTAGAGCTAAGGGCATCGGTTGACAGGAACATAAAGAGCCTCAAACCATTATATTAGTCATGAGAATGATCTAATATAATTGTTACTGGCATTGGCATACAAATACACACGGCACTGCTAGGCTTGCCGTCGGGAGGCATACTCTATAAACACCTCCAAATAAAGCCATTAACCGGCCGTTGCGCGCACCGGCTTTATGGCTGGTCGTGGGTGGGTTCTGATGAGAGGGAAGTCCAATGTGGAAAATGGCGGCCCTGGAGTGGGTGGGGGTCGTCTGGCTTGTTGTGAGGTTCTGCCGGTGTGGGCCAGCTGTAACCCACCATGCCTCCCGACTGCTCTGACGGCGCAGGGAGCAAGGAACCGCTCTGTCCCATGTCTGAGAGTCTCTGACCAGCATACCTGGCGGATTGAGGAAGAAACGCCCAGGGTGGGTGCAATCCGGGCTGTGATGGGCTGGTCGCTGGGTGGAGTTCTGATGAGAGGGAAGTCCAATGTGGAAATGGCGGCGCCCTGGAGTGGGTGGGCGTCTGGCTTGTTGTGAGGTTCTGCCGGGTGTGGGCCAAGGCTGTAACCCACCATGCCTCCCGACTGCCTCATGACGGCTGGGTTTCTTCCTCAATCCGGCCCAGGTATGCTGGTCCAGAGACTCTCAGACATGGGACAGAGCGGTTCCTTGTCTCCTGTGCCCAGCCGCATGAGGCAGTCGGGAGGCATGGTGGGACAGCCGGCCCACCACCCCGGCAGAACCTCACAACAAGCCAGACGACCCCCCCCACCCACCCAGGGCGCCGCCATTCCCATGACTCCCCTCATCAGAACTCCACCCAGCCGACCAGCCCATCACAGCCCGGATCACGACACCCCACCCTGGAGCAGTTTCTTCCTCAATCCGCCCAGGTTGCTCAGAGACTCCAGAATGGGACAGAGCGGTCCTTGCTCCCCTGTGCCCAGCCGTTCATGAGCAGTCGGGAGGCATGGTGGGTTACAGCCTGGCCCACCACCCCGGCAGAACCCTCACAACAAGCCAGACGACCCCCCACCCACTCCATGGGCGCCGCCATTTTCCACATTGGACTTCCCTCTCATCAGAACTCCCACCCAGCCGACCAGCCCTCACAGCCCGGATCACCGACACCCACCCTGGGCAGTTTCTTCCTCAATCCGGCCCAGGTAGCTGGTCCAGAGACTCTCAGACATGGGACAGAGCGGTTCCTTGCTCTCCCTGTGCCCAGCCGTTCATAAAGCAAGATTGGATAGAAAATAGGTCTATCTTGGATCACACCTAAGGATCTTTTAAATTTATTTTTTATTATTTTTATTTTTTTTTAATTGAATTAACATGAGATTGACCATCACAAAGGTGTTCACGATTGGTTTCAGTCATACAGTGCTCCAACACCCATCCCTCCACCAGTGTACATTTCCCACCACCACGTCCCTTGTTTTCCTCCCATCCCACCATGATTCCACCCCTGTCCCAGCCACTATGGCAGGCATAAGAATTCTTTTTTAATTTCCAAAATAATAACATAGCATCTTCTTATGCACAGCACTTTTCTCCACTTCATCTTCACAAAAGCCTTCAGTGTCACAATTACCATGCTTTTTTACATTTGAGGAAACTAAAACTTGGACATTGAGACAAAAACTACAAATTCATAAAGGGCAGAAAAGGACTTGGACATGGTGGCCTGACTCCAACTCCTGTACTCTTTTAACTATATTAAATTTGCCACCTTCGAGATGGTCCACAAACAGTCCCCAAAATACTGTTAATGACATCCATTGTTGGTGGGAATGCCGGCTGGTACAGCCTTTCTGGAAAACAATATGGACATTCCTCCAAAGACTAGAAATTGAACTCCCATTTGACCCAGCCATACCACTCCTGGGAATCTACTCTGGGAAACCAAAAATACGCAGCGGAAACACCATCCCTACTTTTATGTTCATAGCAGCATTATTCACAATAGCCAGAATCTGGAAGCAACCCGAGTGCCCGAAAATAGATGACTGGATAAAAAAGCTTTGGTACATCTACACAATGGAATACTATGCAGCTGTTAGGAAAAATGAAGTTATAAAATTTGCCTACAAATGGATGGACATGGAGAAGATTATGTTGAGCGAAATTAGCCAGAAGGAGAAAGACAGTTACAGAATGACTGCATTTATCTGCATAACATAAATATATAGGTACATATTATGATACCAATATCCAAGGTCAAGTGAAACATACATTAGGAGGTCTGTCAAAGGTGGAAATTATCACAAACGTGTGGGAGTCAGAGGCTAGGTAAGACAGAAAATGGAACAGTGTGCTAACAATTGTGAGGGTACTAATGCCAACCTAGAACTGAGCATTAAATAGAGGCAAAAGGATACACATGACAACCCTTTAATGTATGTTCTGTAATCCATAGTCTGGAGAGGAAGGAAAAGAGAAAGATAGAGAAATGGAAAGAAATAAAGAACCTGCCATGGAGGAGGGCTGGGGGAGGGGGAGGGAACCGGGGACATTGGTGGTGGGAGATGGGCACTGGTGGCGGGATGGGTGCTGCTACACTGTATGACCAAAACCCAAATATGAACTTTTTAATTGTATATCTTTGTAATTGTAAAAATAAAAAAAATTAAAAAAAAATAAAAAGTAAAAAAAAAGTAAAAAAAAAAAAAAAAAAAAAAACCAAAATACTGTTAATGATAAATTGTCTCAACTCTACCATTGACTGGGCAACTATTATGTGCCAGTCTCTGTGCTAAGTGCTGATGGTTCAGAAGTGAACATGTTTCAGGCGACGCCTAGGGAAAGGATTTCTTAGGTTATTGAGGGAGACCATCATGCAAAAAAAGTAATTACAGTCCAGTGGTATTTGCTGATGAAAGTACAGGGGACACAATCATTCTATTTGTCTGTGAAGCTACAAGGAAGAATGAAATTCAGTTGGATGAACGTAGGAGTTTAATAAGCAGACTTTTTTTTCACATGATAAGAAAGAAGGGTTAAAAATTTAGCAATCTATTAAAGGTAAGCAAGTTCTTTACCCAAGACCAACTAATTAGGACACTTGACACATGTGTCAAGGTAGGCCAGACTACAGGGCATCAAATTAGGAGAAGCCAGTAAAGAGACAAGAAGCAATAGAGAGGTTTATTTCTCTCCTTCCCAGTGGGAAAATGTTCAACGAAAATAACATAATATTTTAAAGCCAGATTAATGGATCCTAATAGTTAAATGTCATCTGAATCCTGACCATTTGCGGGGCGGCCAAACCAAAACATTACAGCCCAATTAAAAAAAAAACCTGAAATATCCAGGTGCTTGCTTTCTGATATATCCATCACTGGGATTGTTAGAATTTCAGACACTTATGAGCTGTACTGCTCCAGAGATGACTCGTGAACTTGTCTCCTGATGTGTGTTAGAAGAAGGAAAGCTAAAATCCAGTTTGGCTCAGATGTTCGTCTCAATTTCAAGTTCACCTTCTGGCCTATCCTTTAGCAATCTCACATCAAAGATATCAGGGTAAAACCCCAGCTTTTGAGTCCAATATCCAAGTCTCTTTTTTACATCTTTGCGCCCTCATTTAACACACCTTCTCCACTACACATTTACCATATAGTTTGTGACTAAATGTCATGGTGACATACCACGTTTGGAGGTGGAAACTGATCTCATTCCCAGCAAGTTCTTCCCTTAATTTATTTCCTCTCTTACCATTTTCCTCTCTTCTCAGTTTTCACTTTCCTTGAAGCAGGTTTTGAGCTTTACGTGAAGGCAGGAATTGTTCTCACTGAAGGAATATGGGACAGATCACCTTTCAGCACTAGAAAAAATCATCATCAAATTTCAAAACTCTCCACTTGAGAATAGAAATTGAAAAATTGAAAGTCTGAGTCAGATTGACACAAGAGCTAAATTAGGAAAATAAGAGGTAAACTCTGTACCAAGGAAATCAAATTTTCAAGGAAGCCATAGAATAAAGTAGATAAATAGAAGAGCGTGCATGAGAATGGAAATTAATTATTTTTCTATGGTTCCTAATGATTTTTGTGGTTTCAGTTGAGTCTCTCTCATCCTTAATTTTTTTCTCCTTTTCTTTCACAGATACAATGAGATCTCTGTTGTGTACAATAACTTGACACTCTGACCAGACATAAAATCATTGACTCAATAATATGATTGCTAATCTTAACTTTGAATTTTTATCTAGTTCTAAAGCTTGCCAAACATGCAAATTGAGTTACCAGGAATTGCAGGGTTAGTCAGTCTGCATTATGCAAAGCGTTGAAAAAAACTTACACTGTCTTTGTTCTCTAAATTTCCTCATCAAAAAGCCAACGTTCCATAGAAACACTGGAAAGATTTCTCCTTTGCAAAACTATCTTCTTCCTTAATATCAATCATCAAAATGAGGAGTCAGCGATGTCCAAACACGCAGTCATCACTTATTCTCATTAACCCGAAGACATGAAGACCTTGTGCAGTGTTGCTTGTTCATCAGTAAATATCAACCAATTAAGAACAAGAAGTTAAATCTTCATCATCTTTTCTACTTAGAGCTTCAAGGTCTATTAATTTGAGGTTGTTATCTCAGATCATCAACCAGAACTCATGTTTTATCATTGCTAAGTTGGCTCATTAATGCTCTCTCGCCTCTGCTCTAAATCACAGCGTATGGCAAGAGTTCTTATTAGGAGTCAAAGGTTCTGAGAAACTAGTTTATTTTAGTATATTTTCTTCTCACACACAACCCACTGATATTTACAATCAAAGTTCCCTCTAATACCCTCCTTTAGTGCAAATATTCTTATGAAAAACAGCCACATAAATAAGTGCTGTCATAATCTGAAGACATATGCCTCTCAGTTTCCATTATGGTTCAGGACACTTCAATGACTCAAATGACCTTTCTTCAAAAAGAATCTGCATCACTTCCTTTGTTCCAGTTTTGTACTATATGGAATTACAATAATTTGGATATTTTTTCTTCTGCTAAAAATACACACAAAACACACAAAAAATCTATGCAAAATTTTGACTGCTGAAACAAGCATACCTTACTCTGTTTAATAATACCTTTATACTATTTATGCCATTTAACCAAATCATATTAAAGTCAGTTTAAACTGAACTTAAAATTCAGTATTGAATTGATAGCTAATTGCTACAAGAGGTATGTGGGGAAAAGTGAATGGGGTGGGGAGAAGAAGGGGATTTAAGGTATATCTTAGTCAAGTCATAATAGTACAAATTTCCTACTAGATTTGGACATATTAAATACTTTAAATATATAAAGTTTGTTAGATACACTTAGTAGAATGGTTCTCCAAGGCAAGACTAGTGGAGGAATAGTTGCAACTCTGGGCAAAAAATGGCACGGCGTTATCAGTAAAAGGGATCTTACTATGTATGGGTTCACCCTGCAACAAAATAGGCTGATTTCTGACCCAATATATCAGACAGATTATATGAGAAGCTGGCACAAAAGGTCAACTATTGGTGTGGCAGTAATTTTCAGGGAGTGTGTCACACTGAGCTAAAGGTCAATTGTATAGATCTATGGAATGACCAGTGACAAAAAAATACCACCTTTCTGACAAGCATGAGGTCATGAGTTTGATCCTCAGTGCAATCTCCATACACTAAGAGCAGTACCACTAGTTCTACTCTTTCAGTGATGAACTGAAAGAGTAGAACTCTTTCAGTCACTCTCTCTTCTTTAGTAGTACTCTTTCAGTCACTCTCTCTATAACAGAGAGTGTGAGCATTGGGACACTGCAGCTAGGTGTGTTACAGCACCACAAGGAAAAATTAGTGAGCACCATGGTCAGGCGTGTGAGTACCGGCAAGCACATATTCAGCATCACGATGTTCCCGATGAGCACTGCAACTAGAATGTGTGGAGCGCCACAATTAAAGAAATGTGATCTGAAGTGAGTACATGTGCAAGCACACAAAAGTGTGCATCCTCCAGTAAGTCCACAGCCAAGCACATGTGTGATCCCTAGTCATCACAACTATAAAGAGAAGGAAAGGGAAACTATAACAATAGCAATCACAATGTTTTTAAACTAATAAAAATAGGCCAGCATGAAATTTTTCTATAAATGGATGGACATGTGGTGTACCATGCTGAGTGAAATGAGTCAGACAGATATAGAATGGTTGCATTTATTTGTGGGTTTTAAATAAAAATAATAAGAGTCTAATATCCAAGGCCAAGGAAAACAAGAGCCAGGAGAATTTGTCAAAGGTGGGAATCTACCACAAGTAGATTTTTTTGTGTGTGGATTGGGGAGGTAGAGGTTAGGCAAGCTAAAGAAGAAACCAGTTTGACAGAAAATAATAGTTGAAAACAGTCTGCTAGACTAAAACTGAGTATGGAAAATAGGTAGAGATCATGTATACATGAAAATCCATCAGTGTCTATTGTAAACCACAATATTTAGGAGAGGGAGAGAGGAGAGAGAGAGAGAGAGAGAGAGAGAGAGAGAGAGAGAAAGTACCTGCCATAGAGGCAGGTTGTGGTGGGGTATTGGATGACAGTCCTAGCTAGCCTGGGATCCTTGCTGTTAAATCTACGTATCACTTGTATCACTTGTCTTCCCACTGTTCATTGATTTGCTCGAGCAGGTACCAGTAGCATCTCCATATGTCCTGCCTCATGCTAGTAGAGCCCAAGGGCATCTGCTCACTCCAGGAACATGAAGAGCCTCAGACCATTCCTTCAGGTCATGGGAATGAGGTCTATAATTGTTACTGGTTTTTGGCATATCAAATATGATATGGGTAGCTTGCCAGGTTCTGCCATGCGGTGGGATAATCTTGTAGTAGCTTCTCATCTCATGCATTTATTGATGAACCAGGGAAAGATCAGTTTTTCTGCTGGGTGGAGCTCTGATGAGCTGTGGAGTCTGGATGTGGAAAATGGCGGCCTTCATGGTGTGGAGGTTCCTCTGGCTTCTTGCGAGGCTCTGCTGGGATGGCGGGCCAGGGCTAGAACCTGTCTTCCCTCCTGGGTGCCTCATGATTAGCTGGGCTATAAATCTACTTATAGTTTAAGCTATTTACATGTCCTTAAGCCAGGGTTCATGCTAATGAGATCTCTCTTCTGAGAAAACACTGATGGAGGGTGTGGCAGTTACAGGAGTCAGTTGACTCTGAATAAATAGCTTCTGAAATATTATTATAATCTCTACTATGATTTCAATGTTATCTAGATTTGACACAATTTATCTTAATACCCACTGGTCCCAGCATGGGACAGTTAGAATTTACCAGGAAACCACCATCCTGGCTACATTGAGACTACGATTTAAGATCAAAAGAAGGATCATACTAGTCTTCCCTCAAGCAGGTAAGCATGACCCTTTCAGTAAACAGAGGACAAGACACTCAGAATCACCTTGATGCAGAAGGACCCTGAGGGTACCATCTAGATTGCATGAAGTACATACAATTATGATGTGTTTCTTCCCATGAATATGCATTCATTAAGATATTTTCTTTATACCAGCCCTCTCTCTCTACAGTTTTTTGACAAAAGAAATCATCTCAGAGGAAGGGACTAGTCCCATACATAATCATTTGTTTAGACCTGAAACAAGTGTGGCACCACCCTATAATGTAGCACTACCCTATCTACACCTAGATGCTGATTTGTTGATCTTTGTTTATTCTACTCTCTCTGAAGATAGGATTATTACTCTTGGATATATAAGGGGACTGACTTGAGGTAAATCCATCCGCTTTGGTGGAGACTTGGGCCCCAAGTGCATGGTGGGACTTCTGACCAAGAGCTAGAGATCTGGGGAATGCCATTATCTTAGATTGTAGTAACAGACCTTGTTTTATTATTGATAATTAGTAAAAGCCGTTTATAACTGTGCTGGACTCCTGACTTTTCATTCATTCCCCTCTGGTCTTGGAGATAGAAGGGAACTCGTTTCCTGATATTATTGGGTACCCCAGCAGCTTGCTGATAGTGGGGAAATGGGTGGTGGGAAGGAAACTGTGAACATTGGTACTGGTAAATGTGCACTGGTGGAGGGATGGGTGCTGGAACACTGTATGACTGAAACCCAATCACAAGCCCAATAATAAAAGCTTTATAATGGTCTATCTCATGGTGATTCTGTTTATTAAAAAACGGGTCAGCTATGGGGTCTTTTTTCACCCAAGTAATTTATGCAACAGAGAATGTCAGATAAAAGCCCATTTTAGGCTGGATAGCATAGGGATGAGGCACTTATCTTGGATGAGGAGATCCCAGTTTGAGTCCCTGCATCACATGATCCCTGAGTACTGACAGGGAGTCACTCCTAAACACACCTCAGTTCCTGAACCCAAAATATGCATCCCCAAGTGTAAACTCACTTAATAGAATTAGGTTGTATTTTGACACTATGAAATGAGCAAGGGTCATATCAAACAAGGTCAACAGTATGGTGGTGGGAGATGGGCACTGGTGGCGGGATGGGTGCTGCAACACTGTATGACCAAAACCCAAATATGAATCTTTTTAATTGTATATCTTTGTAATTGTAAAAATTAAAAAATATTTAAATTTAAAAAAAAAACAAGGTCAACAGTAGAAATAATGAGACTCTCTTAAGGACCTATTGACCATGCGTCAGTTAATAACGTTGCTAATAGCCAGGCTGCTCCAAGAGTGTAACAGAACCAAGAAAGTTGGCAAGAAGAATGGATTTAAGGCACAGACACACAACAGATAAATGACAATATTATTGTTTTCTGTGAGTGAAATTATTAGCTGGAAAAGGTTACACAGGAAAAGTGTAACCTTTTTCTATGCCCTTGAAAATGAGATCCAAGCACACAATGACACATTTGTAGTTGGCAGTGTAAGTGGGGGGCAGGGAGCATGACAGTATGGCTGCAGGAACAAGCAGGAGGTGAGTCTGAGCATTGTGGGAAGGTAAGTGCTTGTGGAGAAACAGGCAAATTCTATGAGCCAGATGTCAAGTCTGGTCAGAGGCAGGTTCTAGAATAGAGAGGTTTTATCTATGGAATGGAGAGGAAAACGTCACAAGAAAAAAAAATGCAGAGTCCTTTAAACAGAACAGTATGGTAAGACATTCATTTCTCTTGAGTTTGAGTAACATTGACTTTTTAAGAATAAAAACAGAAAGAGAGCCAGGCACTCACAAAAACCATCATGAAAAGCAAACATTAAGGTGTGGCGTGAAGGGATGTAGGACTCAAAGTTGGGAATGTCATTCTAGTCTCCCTCCTGGTTGGCCCAAGCATAATATTGTGTGCATCCCCTCTCCTTCAAACAAAACCCAGGGACAAGAAATAAAAACAATCAGCAAAGAACCAGTGTTTTTGTCTGTGTTGTGACTTGTGTTATTGCACGTACTGCCAACCTGGAGTTTATGTTACCAGGACATGGGAAAGGTTATGGTAACATTTATTTCCAGAATAGTGACAGTATGTGTCCCTATCTTTTATGTATTTTTTCATAATTTTTCCTTTGATTTGACTCCTGGGACACTGAGAAAAGTCAGTGTGGGTGAATGATGGGATTTACCCTTCACTCCAAAGGATCAAGAGTGTTTCCTTCCTTGAGCTGCAGCCATTCCCAGGATTCCTGCTCAGACTCTCAGCATGCCTTCCTGTATTTACAACTTAAGACCAGTGTTCTCCGTGGGTTGCTAAAAATATGGAAGGGAGCCCTACCAACAAATAATAAGGCTAAGCTAAATGCATGATCCAAGATCTTTGATTCTTTCAGGGTGGACAGGATTTGGGGCTAGTCTCAAAGATGAGAAATTCAGGTTTCCCTGCTACTAGAAACTGAAAGGTTTGATTTGGTAGGATTATTTGAAGGGTTAGGAATGCTACTATCATTTATTTATATGCAATTATTTCAGAACTCTCAAATCCAAAACACAACCTATAAAAATATAACAAGTAGAAATGCCAACTTCTGATTCTTCTTTTTTTATTGCTATTTTTGTTTTATTTGTTTAGTTTTTTAGCCACACCCAAAAGTACTCAGGACTTATTCCTGTTTCTGCACTCAGAAATCACTCTTGGCGGTGCTCAAGGGACTTTGTGCAGCAGGGATCAAATCTGGGTAGGTCAAGCTCCAGGAAAGTACCTTACCTGCTATACTATCTGTCGCCCCTATAATGCCTTTTTTTTTTTTTTGGACCACATCGGGTTACTCTTGGCTCTGCACTCAGGAATTACTTCTGTCAGTGCTCAGGGGACCATCTGTGGTGCTGGGGAGCAAACCCAGATCAGCAGTGTATAAGACAAACACCTTCCCTGCTGGTTTATTGCTCCGGTCCCTCTACTTTCTGAGGTCCAGAGGGATGTATAGCTGCTGAACCGAAACCTGTCTTCATCCAGAGATGTCTTTTATTTGTCATTCTTCTCAGTGTCCTGGGTGGTTACCCCAGCACTGTTGTGTGGCCCTGGCATCACAGAACACAGAGCACTGAATTCTTGGTCCCTAGCAGTAAGCTGCTGGCCTGGAATCTACGCAAGCACCTTCTCTTCCATTGGCAGCTCCAGAACAGTGTAAAATCAAGAGTAATTGAGGGCAATGTAGATGTGATAACAGGCTGAAAAAGCAGAAATTAAAACAAAACAAAACTCTCCTGACCAGAGGTCCACCAAAATAATGTAACTCGAGAATCTATTTTTCATGACCCACACTACTTCCAAGCGTGATTCACAAGGAAGGTATTGTAGGAAAACTGATTTTACTCAGACCTGACTCAGAATGTGTATAAACTCTGTGTGTATGGGTGTTTTTAAAACAGGCCAAGGGACAGTAGCTGTTACATTTGCAGAATTTCCAGCCGCCAGGCTGACCTTAGGGCAGGCAAGTGTTTCAGGGAGCATGTACTGAATCATAATTGAGCCCTCAGCCGAGGGTGAGGCCACTGAGCTCCATCTTGTATGTTTTTCTGCAGTTACTCTCAAGAAAATATTCTAACTTAAATCCCTATTATGCCTCTCCTTCTCCAAGACCTTTCTCTCCGGGGTCAGGCTTAAAAGAAACATTAATCCTCACTTTTCTTGCCAACTAATGAGAGACTTCAGTCATCCAGCACAGTGTTCATAAACACAAAAGCAACACAAACATGACTGTCACACTACCCATTTTTTCCTCATGCAATCCTAGCTCCAAAATGCACAATTTTAAACCCCTGTCCTACATAAAATTTCTCCTATTATAGCCACATATTACTTTAAAGACTCCTTTGGTAGGGGATTGGTAGACAAAGGAACCTGTATCTGAGAGTTTATATTCCATCAGAATCAGGCAGCTTATCTCTGGAAAGGAGCTAATTACCACTTGTAATCAATTTTTATGTTTTCAAAAAATCCAGGCGAATTCATTACTAATGTATACTTTATCAGAATGAACCCAAATCTATACATAAAAGTCCAATGCTTCATACTTAAAGGGCCTGATCACCAAAAATTACTGTTAAAATGGATTGTTTAGGGAAGAAAATTAAATTTCTTTTGAGCATTCTTACACACAGACTGCATTCCCACCTATTTAAATGGTGTTGCAGAAGTGTGAAGGAAAAAGTGATCAAAGTAGTGATTTTTAAGATCCCTTGTAGGCTTTCAGGCAGTAGTTTGAGAATGACATAAATCGTTCTTTAGCACATTCTGAGTTTTTTCACACCCTGGGTTCTTTCAAGCATAACAATAAAAATAAAAAGTGTTCTGAGTTTCAAGAGTGCCCCCAGAGAAAGGCTGCAGTTGGTCCTGAGGCCTCCTGAGGTCAGTGACCATCTCAGCTCCCACTTGGAGGCTACTGGCAGGAAGATAGAGGAATATAAGTGCTCTGAACATTATACTATAGTTCTCAGCTGTCACCACCAAATTTATTCCCAAAAAATCATAATAAAATAAAAAAGATGAAAGTTCAGATGGAAAATCATAGTTTCCTCTCCTAATGTAACCTTTCCTTAACTAGTTTAGAATGTCACCAAAGACAGAGAAACGTTTTTGGGTGTTTTGAGTGTTTGTTTTTTTAATTGAATCACTGAGAAATACAACTACAAAGCTGTTCATGATTGGGTTTCAGTCATAATATTTTCCAACACCCATCCTTCATCACTGTACATTTATCACCAGGAATGTCCCCAGTTTCTCTCCCACCATTCCCTGGCCATCTGCCTCTATGGCAGGCACTTATCTTCTCTCTCTCTCTCTCTCTCTCTCTCTCTCTCTCTGTCTCTGTCTCTCTGTCTCTCCTCATTCCCCTTCTCTTGCACATGGTGGCTGATAATACATACATTTAGGGGTTATCATGTATATCCCTTTGTCTATGTTCAATGCTCTATTCAAGTCTGGCATTACCTTTTCCAACAATTATTACTACACTGGTCCCTACTCTATCTTCCCTGACTTCTGTCCACCCCCCCCACACACACATTTTTGGTAGATCCCAATCACTGACAAGTCCTACTGGCCCCTGTTTTTTCTGGCCTTGGATATTGCTCTCATACTATTTTTTATATCCCACAAATGAATGCAGTCATTCTTTTTATGATTATTTTCAATATTTTATTATACCACCTTGAAATATACAGTTACAAAGATGTTCATAAGATGTTGATATTTGAGTTTCGGTCATACAAAGTTCCAGCACCCATCCCTCCACCAATGCCCATTTCCCACCACCAATGTCCCCGATTCCCTCCCCCTCCCCCAGCCTGCCTCTGTGGCAGGTTTTTTAATTCTCTCTCTCTCTCCCTCTCTCTCTCTCTCTCTTTTCCTTCCCTTCCACATTGTGGATTACAATACATACATTAAGAGGTTGTCGTGTATCTTTTTGTCTGTATTTAATCTCAGTTCTAGGTTGGTATCAGCACTTTCGACAATTATTAGCACACTGTTCCATTCTCTGTCTTACCTAGTCTCTGACTCCCACACGTTTGTGATAATTTCCACTTTGACAAGACCTCCTGTTCCATGCCCGCCTGACCTTGGATTTTGGTATCATAATATATATATATATATATTTATGTCACGCAAATAAATGCAGTCATTCTATATCTGTCCTACTCCTTCTGAATCATTTCACTCAGCATGATACTCTCCATGTCTCCATTTATAGGCAAATTTCATAACTTCCCTTTTCCTAATAGTTATATAGTATTCCATTATGTAGCTCTACCATGTTTTTTTTTTATCCAGTCATCTGTTCTTGGGTACTCAGGTTATTTCCATATTCTGGTTATTGTAAATAGTGATGTGATGAACATAGAAGTACAGATGGTGTTTCTGCTGTCTGTTTTTGGGCCCCAGGGTAATTCCCAGAAGTGGTATTGCTAGGTCAAATGGGATGGTGCTTGGAGTAATGTCCATATTGTTTTCCTAAAAAAAGGCAATACCAGTCGACATTGCCACCAACAATGGATGAAGTCCTTTTCTCCCGCATCTGAATGAGCACTGGTTGTTTTGCTCTTTTGGATGTTTTTGAGACTGTGAGTTTGATTCTTAGAATCTCCCACATACACAATGAGCCATTTGGTGGCTCTGCTTTTTGGGGACTTTTTGCACTGAAAGGAAGGCCATATCTCTGGTTCACCGCAGCTAGATGTGCACACGCACTACAAACAAAGTGTGCAACTGTCAAGTGTGCAGTACTACCAAGCACTGTAACTGAAAACTGCAATTAAAGATGACAAGCACAGCAGCTAGGAGAGCACAATCCAGGAAGCATGTGTGTGAGCATCCCAGCAACCCTCAGAGAGCACGACGCCATAATGTGTGCAATACTGCAATGAATGGCATGTGCTTTCTGGGGAGTACTGCAGCTGAGTGTATGAGCCCACAATCATGTGTACATGTGTCGCACCTCCTGTCGCCAATATAACAAAGGAAAGAAGAAAAAAGGAGAAGGATGAACATCCACTGGCAAACATCAAGTCTTTAAGTCAGAGTGGTTGGAGCAATTATACAGTGGGTAGGGTGTTTGCCTTGCACGCAGTTGAGCTGGGTTCGATCCCTAGCATACCATATGGTTCCCCAAGCACCACCAGGAGTAATTCTCAAGTGCAGAGCCAGGAGTAACCCCTGAGCATTTCCAGGTGTGACCCCCCCAAAACAAAACAAAAAAGACTTGAAGTCAGAAAAGAAAACATAACTTACCGCAGTACCTGTATCCACTTGCTCTCCATTTCTTCAATCCATTAATTCACATTTACTACAGAAATATCAACTAGCAGATGCTGATGTAAGCGATACGTGATGGGAGAAATTATGTGAGTCTAGGGATCTTATACTCCTTCAATGGTTTTTATTTAAAAGTTTCTATAGGAAAAATTATACATCTAATGTGCTATAAATGGTTTGAGCAGGCAGAGCTTTTGAAATAGCTCATAATTTTAGTTAGCAAATTCAACTTCATCTCATGATGGGTTATGATTAGCAAAGCATGAGTGTATATGATTGGATAATTAAACAGGCCAAGTTAAACAATGTCTCATGTTAGATCAAAAACACTATTTTGTTATTCATCAAGCCTCAAGCTCATTTCATCAATGTAAGCTGCAATCATTTCCTCATTCATTTTTGCCAACACCTACCCCTTCCCTGCTTTTCACTTTCCACTCCAATACAACCTGAGTTCCAGGAGGAAAGGACAGCGTTTTCAAGGTGGAAGGAGTGTTAGATCTTATTTTTTTACTACTAGTGCCTATTTGACCAGTACTATATCTTTATCATGCTGCCTTTTTGTAGCAAATTCAAAATTCAATCCATGATTACAGTGATCCACTCAGTTTAGGCAGCACTTAATTTAAATTAGTGGGAGATTCAATAACGTCTATTGCCAAGGCAGAGATTTGTGAATTAAAACACATTTCAAAATCAAACAGGAAATTACTTTCTCTTACCTGTCACTGACATGGATAATGTTATTAATAATTATATATTACAGAACACCAGGTTTGCTTTATATATCTTTATGTGGCACATCTGGGGTTAAGAGGAAAAGTTACTGCCTTTCTTAATGATGGTACAATAACTGTGTATATCAAAACCATAGTCAACACCATTGAAATACATTAATTGAAATATAATAAAACCTTTTTAAAGTTACTGCCAGATAAAATGTATTTCAGCAGCTTCAAAAATGAATCTCAGACTTCAAGTAGACTTTAGTCTACTTGTTGTTTCAACTGTTCTCAAACTGTGCTCTCAGGAATATAGGAAGGGTTTCATACCCTTATAGAGCACACATGTGGGTAGGAGAAAATATAGAATCACAGTTATAAATGGTGTGTAGTTGGCACCAACACCTTTACCCCTAGACAAAAAAGGGCAAGAGTTTGGCTATTTTAATGAACCAGCGGCTCAAAAATCTCAGCGATCTGAAGCGGAGGGCACTACCTTATTTATTTATTTATTTAAAATATTTATTACACTACCATGATATTTACAAAATAGCTACAAAAATGTTCATGATTGGGTTTCAGTCATACAGTGTTCCAGCACCCATCCCTTCACCAGCGCCCATTTCCCACCACCAAAGTCCCCTGATTCCCTCTCCCTCAGCCTGTGTCTATGGCAGGCAATTCTCACTTCTCTCTCTCTCTTTCTCTCTTTCTCTCTCTCTTTCTTTCCCCCTTCCCGTAAACATTGTGACTTGCAATACATACATTTAGATGTTATCATGTACATCCTTTTGTCTATTTTCTTTTATTTTTTAATAAGTATTTTATTATACCACCGTGAGATATACAATTACAAAGATGTCATATTTGGGTTTTGGTCATACAGTGTTCCAGCACCCGTCCCTCCACCAGTGCCCATCTCCCACCACAAATGTCCCCGGTTCCCTCCCCACTACCCCAGCCCGCCTCCATGGCAGGTTCTTTATTTCTTTCCCTTTCTCTCTATCTCTTTCTCTTTTCCTTCCCTTCCAGATTACAGATTACAGAACATACATTAAAGGGTTGTCATGTGTATCTTTTTGCCTGTATTTAATGCTCAGTTTTAGGTTGGCATTAGTACCCTCAACAATTGTTAGCACACTGTTCCATTTTCTGTCTTACCTACCCTCTGACTCCCACACGTTTGTGATAACTTCCACCTTTGACAAAAACCTCCTGATACATGTTTCACTTGACCTTGGATATTGGTATCATAATATATACATATATATTTATGTCATGCAAATATATACAGTCATTCTATATCTCTCTCTCTCCTGGCTAATTTTGCTCAACATAATCTTCTCCATGTCCATCCATTTATAGGCAAATTTTATAACTTCATTTTTCCTAACAGCTGCATAGTATTCCATTGTGTAGATGTGCCAAAGCTTCTTTATCCAGTCATCGATTTTCAGGCACTCTGGTTGTTTCCAGATTCTGGCTATTGTGAATAATGCTGCTATGAACATAAAAGTAGGGATGGTGTTTCCGCTGCGTATTTTTGGTTTCCCAGAGTAGATTCCCAGGAGTGGTATGGCTGGTCAAATGGGAGTTCAATTTCTAGTCTTTGGAGGAATATCCATATTGTTTACCAAAAAGGCTGTACCAGCCAGCATTCCCACCAACAATGGATGACTGTGCCCTTTTCCCCACATCCACGCCAGCACTTGTTGTTTTTGCTCTTTTGGATATGTGCCAGTCTCTGTGGTGTAAAATGATATCTCAATGTTGTTTTGATTTGCATCTCTCTGATGATTAGTGATGATGAGCATTTTTTTCATGTTTTTTTCCTTTTCTGCACGGCAGTGCCTGGCAAGCTACCCGTGTTGTATTTGATATGCCAAATACCAGTAACAATTATAGACCTCATTTCGGAATGGATTGGGGTTCTTTATGTTCCTGGAGCAAGCAGATGCCCTTGGGCTCTACTAGCATGAGACAGGACATATGGAGATGTTACTGGGGCCCGCTCAAGCAAATCGATGATGAACGGGAAGACAGTGATACAGTGATTTTTTTCCTTTTGTCTACTTCCACTGCCCAGTTCTATGCAAGGGCACTACTTTAATCCTACAAATTTCCAACATGGATGAAAGATATTTTTTTAATAGACTATGATCCTCATCCAACTTTAAGGTGTTTACTATCTATGGAAGGCTGACCCTTTTGACAAAATCATGGCTATTTATAGCTTAGTAATTGCTCTTCTAAAGAAGTATTGGTGTGGACATGCCTCCCAGAGTTTCAATGCCATCAGACAAAACTGTTTCCTTATTAGGCATTGGTTAATCTGACATTGGTTGGCCTCCTGAAATGGACTGACCATGCCAGAGGTTTAGAGAGCTATGATGGTACTTAGTTCATCAGCATTTTCCCAGACAACTCTGGCTCTGGCAAGCAGTAAGTCATTAATGTATGCACAAACACAAAATTTATACAATTATTGTTCCTTCCTTCAAAAGCATCGAAGAAATAGCTAAAAAGACAAAGAACCTCCAGCTCCAGGTACATCTCTTCAACTCCACTGTTCTCCCTGCATTAACATATGCCTCAAAGACCTGGGCCCTATGAAAGCAGGATGAGAATGCTATTCGGGTCTCCCAAAGAGGAACTGAAAGAGCTATGCTTGGAATATCACGCCTCACTCAAGTGAAGGGAGGAGTTCCGAGTTCCAACCTCCTCGCTGTTCCAGAGTCAGGGATGCTGTCTCATTTGCCAAGGCATCGAAAATCAGATGGGCTGGACATGTAATGCGATTTGGAGACGACCACTGGACTAGAGCCATTACTGACTGGATCCCACGGGATGTCAAAAGATCATGTGGCCACCCACCTACAAGATGGTCAGACTTCTTCATCAAGACCCTGAATGAACGGTTTGAGGCTCTTTGTATTCCTGAAGCAACCAGATGCCATTGGGCTACACTGGCACGTGATAGGGTCAAATGGAAATGTTACTGGCGCCCACTTGAGCAAATCGATGAATAACGGGATGTCAAGTGATCAAGTGATCAAGTGATTGTTCCTTTACTTTCAAGGGCAGTAATTTTAGTACAACCTTGTCATTCACAATTACAGTTGTAAAAAATAGAAAACTGGTATTTCTTAAAATAAGAACAAAAAAATTAAGGCAAAATTAGTTTAATGAAGGCAAAAATTTATTTATTTATACATATTAAAATTAAACAAAATACTATTGTTGCCATCATCACTAAAATGACTACTTACCTGTGTAAGAACATCCAACTACAAAACCAGATTAAAGTTATAATCTCCCTAATTTGTTCATCTAAAGTAACGTTTGTCTAAACTGATTTTGTCAGGCAAAATTAAAAATTTCAAAATTTGTACTCTTGTCTTTGTACCCTACTGTGTTGGTTTCTCTGCTTGGATTATCTAGAATAAATACTAGTGTCTACAATCTAGATGAATAGGTTTATTTCTTTTGTGTGTGATACATCCATTTCTTCAACTCAGATTCAGAAAATGTACATTATTAGATTATATGACAATTATAAAATAAAGAAAGGTAGCATTATATACAAACAGTTTAATAGAAATTTGCAATTTGAGATTTTCCTGCTAGTCCATTTTGGATGAAAAATGTCCATATTCTGAAAAGAGCCTGAGAACCTAATAATCAGTTTAGGGAAAGCGATAAAAACTCACGTCAAAGGTCATTATGATGGAACTCTGGGCAGTGAACCGATATTTGTAGACTATCTGGAGTGAGTAATATTCTGTGTTCTGCATAAGATATAATTGAAAACTCTCGATTTCTCTTTAAGATTTCAGTTATCTTTAATAACGATGCCCCCTTGATTGCTTGATTAGGAAATGAACTCTACCAACATATCCAGATCTCTAATCAGAAAACTATATTTTGGCAGGGAACCACAACAGGTGATACTCAGGATTTACTCCTGGCACTGTGCTCAAGGATCACTCCGGTGAACTTGGAGAACCATATAGGGTGCCAGGATTGAACCCAAGCTGGCCGTGTGCAAGGCAAGCACCCTACTCTTTGTACTATTGCTCCAGTCTATCCAGACATAACAATTATACTTCCTGAATTTGCCACAGATTTTAATATCAATGCTCATAAAATAAATAATAACCATCATTTTAAAAATATGTAACTCTAAAATTCATACTGAGGTTCATAATAGTCTATCAAGGATTTATTTATAATGCAAAGGTAGTGGGAGATAAATTATATGAATGACTTAAGTGTGTTTTTCTATGGTGTGACTTATATTAGAGAGGTGAACACTTATTATTCCTAAATTAAAGCATTATATGAAGAAATCTCAACTCAAAGCACATGAATATTCAAAACGCACTAAAGAAATTTTCTAGACTATTTGAATTAAAAGGGATACTGTCCCTGCTTTCTTAGTCTTATAATGACTCTCTAGTGATTCTAGGAATCAGTAGGCAGCATTATTTTCAGTTAATAGTTTCTAACAAGTCATTCCCTACTCATCATTATGTTCTTTATTTTCAAAGCTTTCAAGATCAACTGCATTGAAATATATTACATTATTAGACGCACCCAGTTTCCAAGACATATCAGTTTCTAAGTATTTATTGTCAAGGTCAAGTTGAAGACTTGCAAAAGCAACATCCTGAAAAGGAGCAATTGTTATACTCAGAAGAAGAGACAATTTATCAAGAATTGCTAATCTGCATGAAAGTGACCTTCAGCATATTCTCTTTCCACCTTTGGAAGTCAAAGAAATTTCTGATCAAGGCTAAGGGAAATTTCTTAACCAAGTTACACAGAAATTTGAGGCAATGTGTGCATTTTACAAAACAATTGTCTAGTTCACTAAAAAACCCCACAAACACAATTATGCACAAACTGTACTGAGCCAATTAACTACATTATTTTGATGTTATCATTTATTTAAATTTTTATTGATTTTAAGTAAAAAATTGCAATAATGTTAATGTTACGCTTTTTTTGTGCATTAAAAACTCCACCAATGCCAAAAACTGTAGGCTGTCATCTGCGACTGTCCTTACAATCACTTCTATCCCATTTGGATTATTTGTGAAGTTTAAATGAAAGCAGCTACCATCACTTATGAAGTCAAAAAATGATTTAATTAGTCTATAATTTAGTTAAACTATATGTAGTTAACTAAAAATGGGACTCGATTATTCTATAGTGTTTTAGAGTTTTTTTATGATTAGCTACAACTGACAATAAGTATGTCAAATAAAAGTAACTTCACATTTAATGAAAACTTTCGGTTTGCCACTTATTGGATGTGTATCTCTTTGGACAAATTACTTAACTTCAGTTTCTTTTTTTTCTTTTTTGGGTCACACTCGGCAATGCTCAGGGGTTACTCCTGGCTCTGCACTCAGGAATCTCTCCTGGCGATGCTTGGGGGACCATATGGGATGCCAGGGATCGAACCTGGGCTGGCATGGGCCGGCCGCGTGCAAGGCAAACTCCCTACCCGCTGGACTATCGCTCCGGCCCCAACTTTAGTTTCTTGAGCCTCATTTTACTAGAGCTGTAGTAATACCTCCTGCTGGGGCTCCCATCCACAGGTAAGACAACACATGACGTTGTTGTTCACCCTCCCTCTACAGCCAAAATAATTATGCATTTTCTCTAACCAGAGAACAAACCTGGGATCAAAATATGTAGGTCTGAACATTCAAGTAATTCAAAAAGATTTTCAATGCAAATATATATATATATATATATATATTCTTGCATTTGAAATGGAATATATAATAATATATTATATATATATATATTATCCACCCCTTCCATTTATTTCCCCATGATACCTAATGCCTAATTCTACTTTAAGGATTTATTACCTGTGCTAAGCACTGCTTTCTTCCTAAGTGCCTAAAAATGCAAATGGCCTGAGAAAAGGATAATTAAAGCCATTATCACCTTGTGAGTTTGAATTCATGTGGTTTTTCATCTTAGCATAAATCCCAACACTCAGTAACTGGAAAGGATAAAATGGTTATGAGGGGCAGGAGGTGGGCACAGTATGCATTGCACAACTTTGCCAGAATAACTTTGTCTGTTAATCACTTCTTAGTTACCTTCCTGGTGGAAACTTGTAAAAAAAAAGTCATTAATAGTTGCCCATAGGGAAGTGTCAGGCATAAAAGTAGGGTTAGGGAAGAGAATATCATTGCATATTCTCCGGTACTCTTGAATTTGGTATAGTAGGCAATTATAACCTAAACAAAATATAATTTTTAAAAAATCCTCACCCCAGGGACTGGAGAGATAGTACAATGGGTGGGGCACTTGCTTTGAACATAGCTCGCGTAGGTTCAATCCCCAGCACCACATACATGCCCTGAGCACTCCAGGAGTGCAGAGCAAGGAGTCCTTGAGCACTGCTTAGGTGTGGCCCAAAAACCAAAAGAAAAATACCTTGCCCTATCATCTGTCTTCATATGATGCTAACATTTACATTTAGAAGTTGATATTTTTACTCTAAAAACTAAGCTGAATTCTCAAGACAGATTTATTTGTCTTCAAGGTTTTAAACATAATAAAGTTTTCATACTCTTGAAGACAGTCATGAAATAGCACTACTTACTGACATTCAGTATATACATATTTCTCTACTAAATGAACCTTTCCTCTGTGTACAGGAGAGTTTCATTTAGTGGAGAAATGTGTATATACTGAATATATATTCTGGAGGCCCCACTCTTGCAAACAGGGAGTTTTCAAAGAGAGGTTAATTTATTGAGTCTGGTTCTCAATCCTTTCTTCCAGGAAGCAAAGTCATTAACTACAAGATGCCTTGATTATAAAATAGCATCCCAGGCTTATTATAAAAACAAAACAAAAAATAACAGCAAGAGACATACAGATACAGACAGACACTGCCCTGGAAAGGGCAGACAAAAAGCAGCTATAAACTACTTAAATTTACACTGAATCTTTGGGAACTCTATTGATTTGGGTCGACTATCTGCAAAACACCAAATCTATCATGTAAGGAGAAATAAGACTGACCTAAAGTCATGGGCACCTTCACACAACAAAATAATTGCAACATAACTATTGTGTGCAAGGCCACAAATAACATTTTGAACAATGCTAACATATATCTACTCTCACGGTTTTTATACTAGTGGGAGGATACAGAAAGTTAAACAGGCAATTATTATACAAGAAGTACTCAGGAGTGTAGGAACCTACAAAAGGAGAATCAATCTTATGCTTGGGAAAGTGTGAGCTAATATCTCAGTTTTTTGAAACTGGAGCTTCAGAGACTTGAGTATCACTGGTTGCACTCTATATAACCTTTGACCAATTTATGTATTTACTGTTTTACCAATTTTATTATTTTTTTACTTTAGTTTTCTTTTTTTTTTTCTTTTTGGGTCACACCCAGAGGTGCTCATGACTCACTCCTGGCTCTGCACTCAGGAATTACTCCTGGTGGTTCTTCGGGGACCATATGTGATTGCTGGGGATCGAACCCTGGTTGGCCTTGTGCAAGGCAAATGCCCTACCTACTGTGCTATCGCTCCCGCTCCTGTTTTACCAATTTTAAAATCTGAATAAAAAATAGTGCCCAAGTGGTGTGAGTATTCAACGAAACCCACTCATAAATCTGACACAGTGGCAGAGTGGGAATATAAAGTATGCTAGGAATGTAAACATGAATAGGAATACCAGATAAGTGCAGGGCTGCAGAGAGTGCAGAGATTGAGGAGCTTGTTTTGCCCATGGCTGACTGCATTTGATCCCTGGTACTTCTGGGAATGGGTTCCCACCAAACAAAAATGAGGCATGCATAAAGAAAAATCAACAGCATGATGAGTTTGAGGGGACAAAAATTGGTCTGAGCCAAGGGGTTCAGAAGCTTCTAGAGCAGGGTTAGAAATAAAGCTGAAGCTGAAGTGGGAAGAGTTTGGTTCTATTGGGTTTATTAAATTCAGTGGAGTCTCCTGATAAATATTGGTTCAGAGGATGGACAGAGCATATTTAGATTTTTAAAAGTCCATTTTGGCTATAGTGTGGGGAGTAGAATGAAGTGTGAGAAGATTGGAGGCAAGGAGATTAGTGATAATAATATTTGTGGAATTTCACATTTACGGAAGCAAGCAATAAAATATGTGAAATAATCCAAGGGGTGCCTTGAAGTAATTACTTCCAGCTTGTGGAACCCGCTAATTAGCATTTTGTTCATTTATCTGTTCATTCCTTCACCGAGCATTTATTAACAGTAACTGCTGCAGAGAACTAGTATTGTAAAGGCTTTCAAAGAGAGTCAGCCTACTTGGCCCTGCTCCCTAAAAACACCCCATTCAACAAGTGAAAAATCTTTGTTTCTCTGGCTGAACATCTCTTACTGGGAACCAGACCATGTGCCCAATGGCAAAGGCTTTCTGGGTAGAGACCACAGAGCAGCAGGAGAATAACACTCCTACTGGAAGTCTGCTTTGTTATTTTTTGTTTATGAGATGCAGCATTATATAGTAGATTAGGATACAAGTTAAGATGTAAATATTCTCCTTTGCATTGAAGAGTGGAAATGTCATTCTAAATACACCAGTGTAAAATATAATTTTTATGGCCCGAGGGGTAAATATTTGGTCTACTGCTAATTGAATAATAGTGTTCTATATTCATTAGCAGTCCTGTCCTATAAATTTTAGATGGATTGATATTTACTACAGTAACTATGAAACCAGTATTATCCAGTATTATCAGGGTTTCTTTACAGACAATAAAACTGTGGCAAAAGAAAACTCCCCAAGGTCACAAAATTACATCCAATCTGATCTACTGATCCATTGCTGTATGTGGCCTTTGGCAGTAGGCCACAAAACAGATTAGAATGGAGCCAATTTAAAATGCATACCTCAAGATATGACAGCAGAGAAAGAACATTATCCACTTAAGAATCAGAGAAGTCCAACATCTGGAAAGTGTTATAAGAATAGGATCATATAAATGAATAAATATGGTGCCAGACAATTAAGAAGAAATGAAAAACTCAACAAATCGGTGACATTTAAAAGGAGTGTTTGATACCTAATTTAAGTTCAAACTTCAGTTTTCACATTTGGTCTACAACACATTAGACAAGTTAAATGTGCATCAGTTTAAGGGCTGGGCCTGGTTGGGGACATAGCTCAAAGACAGGAGAGCATGCTGGGAAGGCTGGTGCGATCTCAGGCACCACATTGTGTGTGTGTGTGTGTGTGTGTCTGTGTGTTGTGTGTGAGAAAGAGACAGAGAGACAGAGACAGAGAGAGACAAAGACTGAGACAGAGCGAAACAGAAACAGAGAGAGACACAGAGAGGCAGAGACAGAGAGAACTGTTTTCATGACACTATTGTATGTGGCCAAAAAATACAAAAACAAAAACCGACCAGACCATTTCACAGAATCAAAGATGGAGAGGAAAGGGGAGGCAGAAGAGAACGAGGGTTAAAAGGAGGACACCTGTTACTTTTGTTGTCGGCTCAGCCAGGGTGGGAAAAACGCTAGATATCATAGGCAAAATCAATGGAATCTCCTTATTCCCTCAGAGCTTGTAAGGTCCTATTAACCAAGGAGTGAAGCATGTACAGCAAACACATTTTAACCAAAATCTCTATGAGACACATAGAGCTTTTCGTTCAAGTACAGTCCAGCCGGCGAGACAGTTTGCTTTCATTGAAAAGAGTACTTTAGTGTGAAGTAAAAACAAAAAGCGGGTCCCCCAAAACTCCAAATATTAAAGAAAACTCTCAGCTCTTGCAACGCCACTTGATGCCAATAGCATCTGTATCATGAGCCTGGGCTTTTTAGCAGGCAGCCCAAAGCATTGTAGACCAGGTGGCAGTTAAAATCCCATCTCCCTCCATTTGTCTCTCCCCACTAACCTACCTTATGCTTACAGCAATCACAGCCATTTTCACAAGCTGCAATAAAGAGTCACGATCCCTTGAGAACAAAACACTCAAATTGCTAGTCATCTTAAAATACAGAATAATACAAATCGTAGTTTGCGCAAGCACACACACTAGCGCACACACACGCGCACACACATCACATCCCACTCAACCACAGAGTACAGTTTCTCAAACCTACACTGTAAGTGCACATTTACCAAGGATCACAACATCTCTCTCCTTCCATCCATTCATTCACCAGCCCCTTTTCCGCGTGACTCACTCACTACCACTAAAAAGTAACTCAGAGATCTGAGGGCACCGACACCCCACGCTCGCCCTTCTCTCAGCCCCAAGCCAGGACTGGGGGGGTCAGCACTGACACCCCTCCCGAGTTGCCCTCTCTCTGCCGCTGGTCCATCGTCAGGAACAAAAGCGCCTGCGAGATGGATTCCCGAGCTACCCACCTGCCCGAGTCTGCCCCAACACACTCCGAGTCCGCTCCCTGCGGGCCAGGAGGCGTCGACGCTGAACTTCGCGCTCTCTCGGGCCACCCGTTCCCTTCCCAAACCCTCGCCCTTCTGAACGGGAAGTTTGAATGGAGCCCGGGGGTGTCGGGGGCGCGGCGGGCGGCGGACCGGGCCGCACCCCTCGGCGGGCCGCGCGGACAGTTACCTCCTTCCTGCGGCTCGGCGCCCCGGGTCGGGTGAGCAGGGCCGTCTCCTCGCACACCACGGCCACGTCCTCCACGAACGCGCAGTCCGGGAGGCTCTCGTCGGCCGGCAGCTCCATCACCTGCAGCCCCAGCTTGCTGCCCAGCACGCCCACGTAGAGCTGGTGCTGCCGCTCGACGCGGGCGAAGTCCACCTCGCTGCCCTGCGAGCTCCGCAGCGCGTGCCGGCACAGGGACTCGGGCGGCGACCGCACCACGGCGTGCGTGACCCGGCCGAAGGCGGCGGGGTGGCCCAGGCGCGGCCATGGCTCGGGGGTCCTGGGCGGACAGCGGCCGGCGCCTCGCCTTGGCAGCGGGTGAATGCGGTGCGGCGGGAGCCCGGCTCGAGCCCGGAGCCCTGCCCGCGCGACTGAGCATGCCCAGAGCTCCGGGCGCAGCCCTCGCGCGCCCACCGCGCCTCCCCGGGCTTCGCGGCTGCAGACGCCGGAGTCGGTGCCCAGAGCGCCAGGCCGGGCTCGGGGCCCGGGGCAGACGGTGGGGAAGAGGGCCAGAATGTGTGCCGAAGACGGACACCGCGGGAAAGTCACCTTCCTGCACCTGCCTTTACCTGTATTCCCTGGCAGGTGCACCCCGCTCACGTGGGCCGGGTGGGGACCAGGATGCTGTTGGCGGTGTGGATGGAGTGCCTGGACGACTCCCCAAGGAACGAACTGGATGACTTCAGGGGCTGGAGAATTAGGCAGGGGATAGGGCATTTGCCTTGCATGCGGTAGACCTAGGCTTGATCCCGGTCTATCTTTGAGCACAAGTGTCTGTTTTGTAGGTTTTCAGTACCTGATACTGACCTCTCCCACCAGCCAGTTCCTAGCCTTTGCAGTTGTACCCAAATGCATTACTCTGGCATTGCAAATGATTTCTCACCCTGGTGAGATGTAACACCCATATTACTTTCCATCTGTTAGGAGGGAGAGAGAGGGGAGGAGGGGAAAGAGACAGACAGACAGACAGACAGGCAGGCAGACAGACAGACAGACAGACAGACAGACAGACAGACAGACAGACAGACAGACAGGCAGACAGGAACAATCGAAAGCAGGCGTGTTTGTCTCTAGGACTCGCGGAGGCAAAACACACGCGCGTTTCTCAATAGAAACGGTAATGGACTCGCCACTCGGTGTTGCTGATAGCATTGAATCCCGTGGTTACTGGGAATCAGAGCTTCTTAGCTTTCCCTTTATGCCGGTACAGAATCTGGAGTTTCATGACTTGAAATACATTTCAGAAGCAAACATACATTTTGAAACTTCACAACAATCTAAGGCAATCTTCCCACATTCTGTAGCACCTAATTTAAAGATGATTATATCATGAACACTCTATTGCATTGCGATATTAAAAACCCTGTATAACTTTCATGCTGTGTCCTTGAATTCCAGCTAAAATATCTGTGACTGTCATTGAATCTTTACTAGAAACTTTATTTATTTTATTTATTTATTTATTTTTTTTTATATTGAATCCTCGTGATTTACAGAGTTGTTCATAATTGAGTTTCAGGAGTCCAATCTTCCAACACCAATCCCATTACCAGTATCCACTTCACTCCACCAAATGCCCAGTTTCTCTGCCACCCTCCAGTCTGTGTCTATGGCAGGTGCTTTTTCCTTTTCTCCCCTGTATTTCAGGCAGTGTGGTTTGCAATACAGTTGTTGATCGGGTATCATGCATATCATACTTAACCTCCCTTCAACACCCAGTCCTCATCCAGAGTGACCACTTCCTTCTGTCATAGTGGGCCCTTCCCTGACATATTCCATCCCTCCCTGCTCAGCCCTCCTCAAGAGTAAATCACCAGCTTTGTTTCTGTTGCTTTTAGCATTTAGTTATTCCACTACTATGTTTCTTTATAGCCAGTATATGAGTGAGATCATTCTGTGTTTGTCCCTCTCCTCTGACTCATTCCACTCAGTGTGATACTCTCCTGATCCATCCACATACTAGCAGACTGCATGACTTCATCTTTCCTTACTGAAACGTTTAAAATCTTTGTTCTGTCTCTGGCTTTCCCTCGCATGTCAGTGTTTTTCCACAAGATGCTGTTCTTATATTCTGATATCTCTGCTGCTCGAAGCTACCCTCCCAACCACCTTTGAGTCTGAGAGTATCAAGGATCCTGAAACAATCACCCCCAACAGAGCCCAGAGAAAGTGCTATCTGTCTCCTCTCCCATCTCATATCTCAAGGGTGACTTGAGTTTACCTAATGACACAGCATATCTCAGTTTCATAAATGAGGGCTTGGAATTAAAACATAGCTCAGATCCTGATGCTAATGGCTGGGATGAAAAGAAAAAATAACGAACTGCTAGGTCTTAAAAGATTCTCGTCCTGAGACAAATCTCTCAGGCTAGTGTCAGGAATCAATAAGCAGCGCCCTTAGGCGGAGGATTCCCTCCCTTGCTACAGTTAAAAGTTGATTTATCTGTGACCTTGTCCTGATAAAAATTCTGGGACTTTATTTCCCCTCTACCCAACATTAAGGTCCAATCACTTCCAGTTGACTCCTACCATAAGTAACTTTAATTCATGCTTATATTGTATTAGATCCAAACGCATTGCCTGACCTCCAGTGCCCTGATTCTAACTGTGACCAAGGTCATAAGTATCTCTGGTTCAGACTTGCAATTAAATAGAAACCTGTATGTTGCTATAAATTGGTGTTAGCTATGTCTTTCCATAATAAAATCGACGGATTTTTAGAAAAATCAAATTTGTAGCTATCCCTATTAAATGTTGTCTGTTTCATTCTAATGTGTAGTTTTGATTTTTTAATCTCATGCATTATTTATTTCCTCTAGTCTATGTTATCTAAAAGTTGAGAAACATGCTTATTATCTAAGAAATTGTCAAAATGTGTTAGAATGTATATATTGAGGCATCAATAATAAAAAGAAAAACACCCACCCGCTTTCAAATGCCTTCTTACTTGAGCAATGAAAGGCTTTTATTTTTATTTATTTTTTCAAGAAAAATTTAATTTACTGAACCTAATACAGAGATAAATCCACTTTCTCTATAAATAGCAACTCAAATTTCCAAAGCACAACTTCAGAGTCATATAAGTAGCATAAAAAATGATCCTTGGGGCCAGAGTGATAGCCCTGCCGGTAGGGCATTTGCCTTGCACGCGGCTGGCCTGTGCCGGCCTGGGTTCCATCCCGGCATCCCATATGGTCCCCCGATCACCGCCAGGAGTAATTCCTGAGTGCAGAACCAGGAGAAACCCCTGAGCATTTGAGCATTTCTGGGTGTGACCCAAAAAAAATGATCCTTAACCTTGAGGAGCTCATAGTCTCACTGGGAAAAATAAATATCCAAAATTGTAACTATGATAATAACATATGAAAAGAATTCAAAACAAAGTGCTACAGCAAATTTAGGGAAAGAGATGGAAAGAGATATTACTACTACTATTTGGAAGGTGGTTAGTTTTGGTTTACCTTGTATAATTTTTAGGTTGTGAATGATTTTAGCAAGAGACGAATTTGGAGTAAATGTATGTGTGAAGGTCAGGGTCATGTAGGGACAATTAGTGGGTCCAATTCTAAGAATTAGTAAAGGTAGCAGTAGCAGTACAGCTGGCAGCTAACGATCCTAGCCCATACAATGGGACAAAAATGATAGAAGTTTATCTCTCATTCACTTAACTTTAAACATAGGTATGTTGGATTGGTTCCTGACTCCTCCAAACAATGTGCAAGAAATGAGCTTGCTTGGATTTGAGGAGGGTGACCTCCCCTTCCCTCCCCATACTTCTGGAGGCCATAGCAGCCACACCCCAGGCCCATGCTGCTGTCATGGAAGGCTCCTCTATGGCCCTTTTTCCAAAGGCTCATAAACAAATATTGAAAGAGATCAACTAGCCATAAAATTTTCTAGGATACCTTTCCCACTTGAGACCTCCAGGGCATTCTCAGGAAGGGGGTGGTCCATCTCCCACCCTAACAAAGAACTGACAGGTGCTCCCACCCCCAAAGCTACTTATATGCCTCGAACCTGGCTGTCGAATTAAATATTCTGGATTTTCTAAAGTGACGGTGTCAAACTCTACAATGCCTACATATCATTAACAGCACACCAAATTGGATGGGATGTAACATAGAAGCCAGCCAATCTCAACTAACAGAAACAACACAGAAGGCTTTACTTTCAACAACAGCTTAATAAGCCCTCAGACACTAACACTTTCGATGTTCCATTGCTACATACTATAATTTTTTCAAATTTTCTCCTACCAAAATATTTTTTGATCATTCTGTTAGCCATTTAGTAGTAACAAGCAATCACTTGTATCACTTGTCTTCCCATTGATCTTCAATTTGCTGGAGCGAGTACCAGTAACGTCTCCATTCATTGGGAATGAGGTCCATTATTGTTATCGTTTTTGGCATATTGAATACACCACAGGTACCTTGCTAGGCTCTGCTGTGGCTCTGGGTTCATCCCAGTAACAAGCAATATGAAATAAATTATCATGGGCCTGCTACAGGAACAAATTTGAGGGTTGGTTGGGAAAATGAAGACATGGTGGAAGGAAGGTAGCAGTGGTGGTGAGGCTTGTTGGAATATTAAAAAGCTGCAGCAAATAACCATAGACAACTTTGCAAACAACCACATTTAAACAAAGTGTGGGGATGGGTGATGAAATGATCTTTATTCCACTTTGTGGTTCCAACTCTTCAAAGTCTAGGAGGCCAGCTTCATCAGGCCTCCACTCCTAAGAAAGAAAGGGAAAGAATACACAGCACAGTGTACAAGAGGCTTAATGGGGCAAAAGTAGAATGACACACAGCTCCTCTGCTCACATTCCTTTGACCAGAACTCAAACACAGAGTTTCTGAAACCATAGGGATAAAGTAGAAAACATAGAAAACAGAGCCATCTGTCAATCCAGAAAGAAGAGAAAATGGACTGGGGAAAATATTTGACTCCTGTCTTCAAGGACAAGAAAATAATGGGAAAACAGGTAGAAAGAAGACTAAATGCTCCTTGATGGGTATAGAAGGGACACTCAAACCAGACCCCATGGATCCAACAGTTGGGCGATAAGAAATTTACCAGGAGTGAGATGGTTTAGACAGAAGAAAGTTCATTGAAAGACAGTCAGTTAACTGGTCAGAGTAAAGCAGCGGAGGACTACAGAGAGAGAGGCCCATACAACATTCTTAGGGGGCACTTTATCTGGGCTGCTTCAGGAAGGAAACTTCTGCATTCTATAGATCAGTCAGTTCTTAGATGGGATGAGCAAAAGACATGTACCCAATTTTGGGGGAAAGTAAATTGTATATTTAACATCCTAAGTCAAACACATAGAAAGATAAGAAATTCATAGTGCAACTTAGATCAACTATGAAATGTTCTGAGCCAATCATATAAAGATAATAAAATAATTTTAGCCTATCCCAGGAAGGGAGTAGTGTGCATCAATTCTAGGAATTTCAGTAGTAAAGGCACAGAACATATGTTTTGCTGAACCAAATTGATAAGGCAGGGAGATTCTAGGAACTGTAGGGTAGAATGGAGCACTGGTGGGGCCTTCAGCACCACCTAGGCACAGTTGCTTATCTTAAGGAGGAGAGTCTCAGCCTAACATGACTTTGAAATGGGAACTCTTTTTGGGGAGATTTTGATGGACCATTTTATTCATCACTTGAACAATTTAGAGGGATCTACTATGGATCTAAGTGTAATCATTGGAGGTGAACTTTTGTTCTAGAAGTTTGACTACTTTCTTTTTTGTTGTATTATTTTGGATATGCTATTTAATAGCTGCTTATCACTGTTTCATCCTCATCAGTAAAATGGAGAATGATAAATCCATCATATAGAATTATTATAAAAGAAAAGTGAATAACGCAAAGCCTGACAAATTGCTTAACGTTGTATTCAGCACCTGATACTCAGTTAATATTCACTGGTAGCTTTTCAACAGATGCCGATGAATATTATTTCCTGGCCAAGACTAAACCACAGATCCTCATCCAGTGAATTATCAGTCACATAGGTTTCCAATTTCTCTCCAAAACAACTCAAGGGCGACAGATCAAGTTCCCCACAAATGCAATAATAGGTTCAATATATTTTGAATGATACTTTGGTACATACCAGGTACTGTATTAAATAAGCCCTAGAGGTGTAATCATCATGGATAATGTAGGGTTTATGGTCAAATCAAGACAATCTGTAGCTAATTCTATGTTTAAATTCCTCGTATTTAAAAATGTTTGTGGATACTAAATAACACAGAGGCGATTTTTCTTTTCCACCGATAATAATCTCTGGTACCTGCATTTTAATTCTACTTCAGATAGCAAACACATCAGGGCTAAGGAATGCTGACCTTGCTCCTTTCTTACTCCATTTGAGCAGATACAAGACTTACTGCTTTTGGGGAGAATGTTTGGGGGGCCATGATGGAAAGCCAAAACGACTTGAGGGCTCAAGAGTATCTTCTTTCATCACATGCGTTGGATGCATTTGATCAAGAAAGTAACCTCAGACTGCAACTTGACAATAAGCACTGCTTGTTTTCCCATATGAATCATTAAATATTACACAAAAAGTCTATTCTGAAGAGAATCCGCTACTGCAGAGTTGTCTTGACACCCAAGGAGTAAGAATGTTTGGTGATGGGGCAAGCAATGGTTTATTGATCAGCTAGTTCTACATTAGCCAGAGCTCTAGTTCCTAAATTCAAGATCCATTGCCTTCTATATCAGCTTCTTCAAATTTTATTTGTGAAATAATTTATTAAATAAATACTTATTACCCACATATTATGTGTGTCATAGAATAATACACAAAAGATGTGAATTAGACTAGATAATTTTGAGTTTGACTGCTGACCTTCCTAGATTCCAGTTGAGTGTGTCAAATTGATGCTTCTCTTTCTTTTACTGCTCTCAGATGAAAGCACTGACATGGAAGGACCGTATTACTGGCAATTCCTTTAATATTATTACTTTGGACAGTAAGAGGCACTTGTAAGAAATTGAAGGCCAGAGGATAAAAAGGTCAACACAGATATTCCTTTTATTTCCTTTCTATATTTTTACAGTTCCCAAAATAGCCATGTCAGTCTACAATCATAGTTTCTCTCTGGTAGCCCCCTTTGGTGACTTCAGCTTTAGCTCTAATGGTGCCGTGTCACTAATTATAGCATCATCATAACTACTTGAGCACATATTTCAGATGATCCTTTGTGGGAGAGAAGGGAATTAGTCCACACTCAAAGGTGCTCAAAAGCTAATAGAACCAGGCTCAATTATAAGCCAGGCTAGCACCTTAGCCCTCTGTACTATCACTACAGCCCCAATCTATTTTTAAAATAAAAACAAGTTAATATAATTTATTATTGCGAAGAGAGGTTTATCAGTTAGAAGATATAACATGAAGGATCAAAAAGATAAACTGTAGAGTAACATCAACAATATTTTCATTTACTGAAGCTTATCAGATGCCAGGCATTGTACTATATGTTGTATGTGGAATGATTTGTTTTAAAAAAATGACTATAAGAGACAAGAGGAGAGGAATTAAAAAGGTGAAGTCATTCTTTAAGCTAATGATAACACACCTAAAAAAAGTGTCCAAAATATTTAAGTCTCAGATGCTCTGGTCTAAATTCCACCCTAACCTACTAGATGATTGGGCACTTGGGGTCAGAGGTCAAAGGCTACTTTAAACACATTGCATTATAAACAGTGACAAATAAAGAATGTGTCAGGAGTGTTTCTTTGAAGATCAGATAGTTCTGTAAGGTGTTTTCCTTACACATGGACAATTGGGGTTTGCATCCAGAATTCAGGGTCCACTGAGTCCCCACTCCAAACCCCAGGAGTGGTCCCTGAATACAAATTCAAGAATAAGCTCTGGATACCACCAGGTGTGAACAAAAAAAATTACAAAAACGAGTATCTTCTCTGGTATTGAAAGAATATGACTATCACATGTATTAATATAACTATTACACATAAAACTATCACATTTGATTTGAAGGTATCAGTGAAACTATCAGAGTTAGGATTTCTTTTTTGGGGTCACACCTGGCGACACTCAACGTTTACTTCTGGTGGTGGTCCGGGCACCATATGGGATGACGAGGATAGAACTCAGGCTGGTGGCGGGCAAGGCAAACGCCTTATCTGCTGTGCTATCACTCACCTCGCTGTAGGATGTATGAGTAAATCAGCTGCAGCTCCTCTTGAACTGGCTAATGCTGTTCCTGAACTTGGTTGTATACAGATGGTGGAAATGTTCTTGCTAATCCTAAAAGTGCTACAGCATCCTTTATTGGTTCTCTTTCTCTAACTCAAACCTCTGAAAAAAGAATCACCCTTAGAGGACAAATATTGGGTTATCTCACACATTTGAGAAATATAGAAACAAAACAAAGGAATTGACAGTATTGAACAAACAAACAAAAATCCTTGTCCTTGGATTACAAAACTGATCAAACAGCAGTAGGGGAAGGTTGCGGGAATGAAGATTGGCCCAGAGGTGATATAAGGACAGCAGTGAAGCCTCATGGCTCTCTGGGAGTGGTTGGATAATGGTCATTTTGAAGTTCAATACCACAAACTTTAACAATATTACAACCATATTACCTACACTATAATTTTCAAAGTTGAATAAATGAAAAGACAGGCATCCCCTTTATTAAATGTCCTCTTCCAAATTCTTATTTGAGTGTGCCATTTCTTTTCACCAGGGTCCTTATTTGGGTGAGTCACTTGAGATTGTCTAAAGTATAAGTTATGATTCCTGGTTTCTTGGTTGTTATGAAGCTGAACTATGACAACAGGGACAAAGGTTCTTAGCTTGATACATAGCTCCAAGAAGGATATTATTAATTAAGTAATCACAAATATTAATAACTATTGGTCTCATGTGCCAGAGAATTGATGAAAACAAAAAGCTATCTATCTGCCTCTAAGTAAATTGCCTCTAAGTATCCAACTGCTTCTAAGTAAATTTCTGTGTTACCTCATTGGAAGGTTGAATTCAACATACTCAGCATACTCAAGGCCTTCCAAGGAGTGACACAGAAATTGACTGTCTTAATAAAAGCATACAGCAAGCATTTAATGAGAGTCCTTGACTTTTCAAAGCTCAGTCTTCTTTTCTGCCTACTTCCTTTCCCACACTCAATATTTCCCCTTTCTGAATTTGTGTAACTCTCCTTATATTCCTCTCCTGCTCTGCTTACTACATTTTCTGAAGAGTGTAATAGTCCATGGATATCAGGCATCTAGTTAATTACAATCACATTAAAAATTAGTTCTGGTTTTCTAAACTGTTTATCTAACCATGCCACTTGTTTGTCTCAGTGTTCTGGTGTTTTTGCAGTGTCCTTTGACTATGTAGCTTAACATATAATGTCCCAATTTATTCCATTACATATTACTGTACAATGTGCTAGCTTGAGGAGCTTTTGGCAACCATGTCTTTAGTGTAAAACCTGATTTCAAGTGTTTAGAGAATGGCTGAATTAAAGCAAGGGTAGTTTCAACCTCTTCCTACTCTCATCAATCCTTCTTTGTTGTAATGATGTCAACTCTTGTAAAATCTGAAGATTATATTAAGGCCATTTTCTCCTCCAAGAATCTATTATCCAATTGCTCCAAATGTCTATAACTTGCAGATGGTCCAGGGGAGGCTGTATACATTGTGATTTGTGTTTGAGTCCTAGCTTGGTCATAGCTATATGATTTTTTTCTTTTTTGGGTCACACCTGGCAAATGCTCAGGAGTTACTACTGGATTTGCACTCAGAAATTACTCCTGGTGGTGCTTGGGGACCATATGGTGCCACGGCTCCCGCGGCACCGGCTCGCTTAGCATGAAAGTGCTCACTGAGCCAGGGGATGGCTTCGGTACTTCCCCTAAAAAGGGACAGTTACCAGAAGGTGCTTCCCCTAAAAAGGGACTGTTGCCAACAAAGCCCCCTAAACTCCCTTAGCTGTTCCTAAGAATGCTTGGTGTGCAATTAGAGCGCTTGCTTATGCTGAAACTTAGACTCTGAGTAATGGAGAAACTGGACAAAGAGAGAAGCCTGTGGCAACAGTAGTTTTTCATTATACACAATTATAGCATAAAACAAAGATAGTATAAAAATGCCAGCCCGCGCAGCATCTGGCTGCCAAGGCCTGAGCTGGTCTCAGGTCCTTAATAAGGAAAGGCTCGTGGCCTTCGGGCCTTTGCTTCCCATCATTAGCGGGAAGGGAGAATTCTTGACCTATGGGTCGAGGCCTCCGGCTACCCCCCTGTTGGCGGGAATGCAGTGATTAGTCTCCCTAAACCTCCTGTGTGAAAAAAAATTGGGCCTGTTAAAGTTAACACTTTCTAGTACAAAATCTTAATAATCTTACAATAATAAATTCTGCATAGAAGTTTCTATTTAGGAGTAGTTAATCTATAATATGTGCATAGAGCTAGTAAGTAATTCTATGAAAATCAAGATTAAAAAAAATTATGTACCTTACTTGAGGCAAATATGAAAATATGCAAAAACAAAAGACGTCAGAAAAACACGTCTGAAAAACAGGCGCAGGCAAAAGGTGGTCATATGTGGTAAACACGATAAACTCCTTTTGATGTTAAAAATGCCTCCTTTGTTAAAAAATAACTGGTGTAATCTTGCATCTGTGCATTTGTTGAACATAAAAAGAAAAACTTTGCCCTCAGTAAACTGCAGCAGCATTTGACCTCTCTTGTGTCTGTGTCTGACTGTCCATCGCGCCGACGTTCCCGTCCTCCTGATTCTCCTCACGCTGTTTATCCCCAAGACTTAGAGCTCATCGTGACTGAGCGGTCTGCGGCAATATGGGATGCCAGGGACAGAACCCAGGGTCTGTGGCTTGCAAGGCAAGCCCTCTACCTGCTATACTATTGCTCCAGCCCCCAGACATCTATATGACTTTGATCAATTTGCTTAAACCCTTATGTGTAAAAGTTGGAAAAGTAATATTGATGTTATCTGGATATAAAGCAGATGAAATAAAATGAATTGAAACATTTGAAGTATGTTCTCTCTGTTCTTTCTACAATTAAGAGAGTACTCTGGTAGCTCCTGTCCATATCCAGGTTTCAGGGCTCACACTTCTATACAATCCCAGTCAATCATTGTATGCATAAAGTTTCACTTTACATTCATAAAATGAAAATGACTTTAAGATATTAAAAGATTAAAGACAATATTCATCTGAAGTTTTGCAACGAATAGCTAGAGTGAGCCCTCAGCAAATGCTACTAGCTTTTGTGATGATGATGTGATGATAATAAGGAAGATCAAGACAAAGAAGAATATGTAATGCCGAACCTGACAATAGTGCATTTTTGCTCATGGGGGTGTGTGTGGGCCCACCTGGCACCACTCAGCTTGGTGCTTAGGAAACCACCCGTGCTGCGAGAAGTCAAACCAGGATAGGCTGTATGTAACACAAAGCAAATCAGCTCCTGTGCTATCTCTCTGGCCCATGACTTTTTTTAGTGTATTGTAGTTAAAGCAAAATGTTTATAACAGTATTAACATTTATGGCTTATGGTTTAAGTGTATAATCACCACCCCTGACAGTCACCAAAGTGCCCAAGAAATCCTCACTCTCCTTAGGTTGCTTCTAGTCCACTTCTTTAATGCCAGCACTCATACACTCCCCAAATTTGGTATTCTGTTTTGTAATCAGGAGTTACGGGTTTGTCATCACTGGTGCCTGACTCTTCCCTTCTATTATTTCTCTATATACCACAGACAGTGAGTTCATTCAGTACTTCCCTCTCCCACTCCATCCAAGTTGCAGAAAACTGCAAGATTTTGTCTTTTCTTGCAAATCCCATAACTTCTTTATTCATTTATTTGTGGGTATTTTCTTAGCTTCCTTATTCTGGCTATTGTATTAAGCGCTGTGATAAACATGAGTGTTTATACATCTTTTTGAATTAATTATTTTCTTTTTGTCTTCCATGTTCCTTGGCCCCTTTCTCTCCAAGTGAGACTCTTCTTCTGATCATTCTCCATGTGATTTTCTCCTGAATTAAAATCAGAATCCAAATACATATTTATTTATGCAATAGTGTTGTTGTTGACCAATAAAGGAAATGGAACAGGCACTATACACTCACACAAACCTTATGTATCTGAGGCATCACCTTCTCTAAGGCAGGGACTCTTGAGGGAAGGCATTAATGAGGATTGTATGAAATATTCCACACAGTGGGAAAATGTGAGGGAGTTTATGAGAAGCATATGACAAAAGGTAAGAAGTTTTACTTGTTTGAGGAAGTAAGAGAAGAATCATGCGCTAGTACTGCTTTATTAATGCTCTTGTTAACCTTATTTTAAAGTAAGAAAACCAAGGTGCAGCTCCCTGCTGAGAGTCTATCACGATAGGGCACCACCAACTGCGTGGAGTTGCCCAATGATGCACCACATGCCCTTGGGTCTCTTCACAGCCTAGTAACTGATGTGGTGGCTGGAAAATTTTGACAGGTTTCTGAACATGCAAAGAGCAAAATCAATTTAAACTCCAGTGAGTGTTGAATATTAGCTGTTTCTGGCAAAGCTTATTTTGGGCAAAGAGGAGTTGCAAGAGGAAATGTTTTAGAAGGTTCATTCACTAACTTTTCACAACTAGAAAAGCATCTCCTACAAATTTCATGATGTCTTTTTTGAAAGTCTTACATGTTCAGAAAAATCAGCGCAAAAAATTTCACCTTAAGGAAACATTGGGGCCAGAGTAATAGCATAGCAGCTAGGGTGTTTGCTTGCATTCGGCCAACTCAAGTTCAACTCCAGCATTCAATATGGTTCCCTGAGCAGCGCCAGGTGTAATTCCTGAGTGCAGAGTTAGGGATAACCCCTGAACATTGGTGGGTGTAACCAAAAATAGCAAAAGACAAAACAAAACAAAAAACTAAACATTACCTGCAGCACACCAGTATATATCTTTCTCTAATAGTGATATGTATAATTAAATTGCTATTACACCAATTAAATGGTTAATTCAACTTTTATGTGAAAACTAGAGCACTATTATAACTTGTGTTAATGTAAGTTTAATATATAGCTACTTAGTAAATTTTTATAAAATTATGAAACAGTTTCTGTTATTCAATCAATATGTGCATGAATACAAAATGCGTAACAAATTATTTATAATTTACTAGTCTGGGCTGTTTTATTCTTTCAGTTGTGTTCAATTTGTAACTTACTTTAATATATTTTCATAATTGAAAAATTAATTAACTATGCCATCTGCCAAACATAAAAGGTCTTTAAAGAGTTTTTTAAAACATGATGGAAGGACTAGAGAGATAGTATGGTGGGATGCGCTCTGGCTTCACACAAAGCCAACCTGTGTTCAATCCCTGACCCCACATAAAGCCCCCAGAGCCCACCAGAAGTGATTCCCAAGCACAGAGGCAGGAATATTATTGCACTCCATCAGATGTGGCTCTCCCCAAAGGGAAGGTAGAAAGCAAAATTTCTCTCAAAGGAATTCTCTGGTAGATACAACATTTAAGAAAAGAAGACAAGAATGTTATATAGAAAAATCAGAATAGCATTTTTACAGAAAATTATGGAAAACACATGAATCCCCAAAAAGATGGAGAATATATCTCCAAGAGAGAGGTTTCACCTGTACTTCATCTTTTGCCAAGGCAGTTTTCTGATATCCTTAATAATATTTTTAGTTGTATCCATTCTTTATAAATTAGTTCACATTTCTTGACTTAATAACATGGTCTACCTCATTGCAATTCCATTGGACCCTATCACGTGCCAATATGGCCCAATGGCATCTGGTTGATTCAGGAATATGAAGAGCCTCAAACCGTTCCTTCAGGGTTTTGACAAGGAAGTCTGACCATCTTGGAGGTGGGCGGCCACGTGATCTTTTGACATCCCGTGGGATCCAGTCGGTAACAGCTCTAGTCCAGCGGTTGTCTCCAAATCGCATTCCATGTCCAGCCCATCTGATTTTCGATGCCTTGGCAAACGAGACAGCGTCCCTGATTCTGGAATAGCGACAGAGGTCAGAACTCTGGATTCCTTCTCTCACTTGAGTGAGGCGTGATATTCCAAGCATAGCTCTTTCGATTCCTCTCTGAGAGACCGAATAGCATTCTCATCCTGCTTTCGTAGGGACCAGGTCTCTGAGGCGTATGTTAATGCAGGGAGAACGGTGGAGTCAAAGAGATGTGCCCGGAGCCGGAGGTTCTTTGTCCTTTTAGCTATTTCTTCGATGCCTTTGAAGGCATTCCATGCCGCTCTCTTCCTCCTGTGCAGCTCGGGTTTTAGGTCTTTCATCATGTTGATTTCTCGACCTAGGTACACATAACTGCTGCATTCAGAGATGTTTGTAGGCATCATTTTTTCATTGATTTACAAAAATGTTTAATTAAGTTAAAGAACTTAATTGAACACTCGTATTACCACTACCAGTATTTGCACCACTAATTGCTTATTGAGTACTACAACAATGTCCACACAGCCTGAAAGTAGATTTTGGTCACAAATCAAAAGAGCTGTATTAGTTCTATATGTTATAAAAATAACCATTCCAGAGGAAGAGTGTATATGAGCCTCATTAGAATACCACACAGTGAAATACTACTAGTTTGCTGGACTTTGTGTTAACACCTGTAAGGGGACTTCTAGTTTCCCCCTGTTGGACCTTCTTAGGGGAAAATCTTTTCAGATGGGCTACTTATATGTCCTGGAACAATTTATAAGGAGCTGATTTGGGAATTTTCAGAAATGACTATTCATCTCACCACATACAGGAATCTAAGGAAATGATATTTCTATGTCACCGTGTTCTAAAGCAGACAATCAATTAAATTCAAATAACACATGCTTGCTATCATAGAAAAAACTATAGGCAATTAAGAGAAAAGCAAACGTGAGACATCTATGTTATCAGAAGAGTCTGAGAAGGAAATGACTATGGATAGTTCCAACAGTTCTATCAATAGACCAACTGGGAAGTCAAAATTTCTACGAGAAGTTGGTTGGTGCTCCTTCTCCCATTCCCAATTAGAAACTCCTACCCTTGAGTTGCCTTATAGTTCTGACTTCAATTGCTCTCTTCCAAAGTCAAGATATTCTAGCTTTGAAATTTATGCTATCAGTTTTTTTTTTTTTGGCTTTTTGGGTCACACCCGGCAATGCTCAGGAGTTTCTCCTCCCTCTGCACTCAAGAATTACTCCTGGTGGTGCTCGGGGGACCATATGGGATGCTGGGGATCGAACCCAGGCTGGCAAGGGCCGGCCGCGTGCAAGGCAAATGCCCTACCCGCTGGGCTATCGCTCCGGCCCCCAGATTCCTTCAAAGTGCACAATTACACCTATAAGCCTGTTTGTTCTTGGATCTTAATGGATTTAAAAATTAATCAATTCAATGTTTTTACTTGAGTTACTAAGTGTGTTAGGAACTGTAGATAATATGTGAAGTTTTTTTGTTTGTTTTGATGATTTATAAAATGGGAACAACTGGGAGGCCCTTTCAAGTCATAGTGCATTCATACCTAATGGACACTCTGTGGATGTTAAAAATAATGACAATAACACTTCTGTAAACAACATTTCAGTAGAACCCAGTTTTACTTAGAAATACATATAGGGGGAAAACAAGGAAATACAATAGTAACTTTGTTTATTTTGAAGAGATAGAATTCTATATGATTTTTATCTTTATTTTTTTGTGGGGGTAACACCTGGCAACACTCAGGGGTTACTCCTGGCTCTTTGTTCAGGAATTACTCCTGGCAGTGCTCAGGGGCCCATATGGGATGCTGGGGGATCGAACCGGGTCAGCCGCGTGCAAGGCAAATGCCCTACCTGCTGTACTATCACTACAGACCCTCTATATGATTTTTAGTTTCCTTGAACTCATGTAGTTTGCAAAATTTCTTTAAGGAGCATATATGTAAAGAAAACAAAGAGTTAGTATATTTTCTAAAGGTATTGTCTCTCAGGAAGAGTTATCAGAAGATAGTGGATTGAAACCAAATCATTACTATGTTATGGTTAAGTGTTACAATGGATTATGTAAGAGATAATGTCTGAACAACTCAATTAGTGTTTCTCAACCTATTTCTGACTGTGGTCTCTTTCCAACCTTGTTTCCTAGTTAACTGGTTGACCCCCTAGTCTCAGGCCATTGTTTCCCCATTTATGCAATTTTCACCTGTGGCTCCCGTGGCATATCATGGGGCATGCAACGGGTCATTTGCCTCTGCTTGATAAATGCTAAACTAAATATCCATACAAGAATTATATGATGGCTCCCAATGGTTTTCCTAAAGTCTTTGATTATGTTAGAGTAGTGACTACTCACAATTCCTTATTCAGAAACTTTGGTATCAGATGTGCTTCAGAATGACCATTTTGGATTTTAGAAAAGTGATATGAATATATGGTGTTTTCATAATATCCCCAGTGGGTTTCAGGCAGAAACCCAGAATCTGACAACATTAATATTCCCTTTTGGTGAAATGCCACTATTATAATAAGGATGAGAAGACTTTTCATCAATTTAGGTCACTAAATATATTTTCTAAAACGTTTTGATTTCCAGGGACACTAGGTAGGGCTCTGCCTTGCATATGACCAACCTGACTTGAATCCCAAGCACCCTATATAGTCTTCCAACCCTGCCAGGAGTGATCTGGGAGCAAAAAGCTGTAAATAAGACTTGAGCACAGTCAGATGTGGTACCAAAACAAAACAAAATAAAACAAAAAAAGTGTTGATTTTCAACATTCTTTGGACTTCTAAATTGCAAAGAAAGGGCTGTGGACCTGAGTGAAACAGACCCAATATCAGAGCCTATCAACGTGTTATTCATTCTGTTTCTCAGCTGTTCATCAAAAATCATGTTCTCATTTTCCACTGTGAAGACACAAGCACGTAGCAGACTAAGATTGTTCTCAGAGAGAAGGAATGTTATCATAGACATACTTTATAAAGTTTTTTTTAAATAAAAAAGATGTGTGGCCAGCAAGAGAAAATATTATTGACAGAGAGGGCAAAAGGCATTCGTGGGATTGAAATGTCTCTAAGCCAAACATTTCCTAATCTCTCTTGGAAGAACACTGACCGCTAAGTGAGCAGAAGGTTGTGGTTTTAGACTTAAACCAGAAAATTGCTGAGTTTATTGATATATTGCCAATCCAGAAGATGTTTTACTTATTTTATTTATTTTTTAATATATACAATGTGTTTTTCCCCAATTCTCTGGCTTAAGGGTTCTATTTATGACATCAGAGATAATATTACATACCTCTGAGGATAAGTAGCAATTTCCATGAATGACCAAAAGCGGTTTAGGGAGGGAAATGCCAAGGTGATTCATTTGAAATCAGCCTTGATAGTTTTTCTGCTGATGAGGCTGATAGTGGAGAGCACTAATATAAAAGTTAAATTCATAAGATCTAGAAAACTGCTTTGTCTTCAAATCTTGCTGCTCTGGTTTCTTTTATCATCTGAATAGAAGACCTGGAGTTCTTAGTAATAGCTCTATACAGTGCTTTTGACAGAAAAAAAGAGAATTTATCAACATATAAAGAAAATTCAATGAATATTTATTTGTTAATGTAAATTGACCATCAAGACATAAACTCCCCAATAGTCCCTCAAAGTAGTGTTTTTAGCCATCATTCCTACCTTCTCTTGCGTCACTACTATTTATAAAACTATAACTATTTAGAAAATTGGCATATAGATTTCTATATATGCCTTTTCAGTCCCCAATTAGAGTCATAAAAGCAGAAACATTGTCCTAGGGCAAAAGCAGATGAACTACTTAAGGCACATGTGTGCTATCTGAGTCATTGGGAACTGGCTAATTTGAATATGCTCATCACTGCTTTCACACAGTACTTCTTCAACTGATAAGGCTATTACGTACTATGAATAGCACACGTAGAGCTTCAAAAATTAATGTGAATTCACACTATATCAGATAACTATGTATTTCTATGTACATCATCATCACACTAAAATGCTGTGCGAACTCCATAGGAAATAAGTATACTTAAGACATGTGTTTTAGGACTTTACAATTTGGGGGTAGGCAGGTAGTTAAGCAGGTGCTCGGAGATAGTTTAATGCTGCTTGGACTCAGCAAAGCCAGGGAGGGCCACAAGGACTACAAGGTGTTTGAAAGGGCTTCCAGGCTCTAAGCAGGGACCGAAAAGGCATATATAGAAATCTATTTGCTTTGTGTGCACTAACACACCGAGATTAACCAGGACCCTGCCCACACAGTCATGTACCCCGACTCCTAAGCTGTTTCCCTGGCCTAATAGTAACATTCTGAATGGAAACTAACAACAAAGAGAGAGACAAAAACTTTATCTCTCTCTGCCCATAATTTTTGCATGGATTCTGTAGGAAAAGCATTATATTAAAAATAAATAAGACAGCTTAGACAGATCTTAAGTTGAGGAGTAGAGGCAATTATATTTGAGGCAATTATAGAAGACGCCCACAGGGGATCTCCTGGTTAAAAGGGCTTCATTAATTATTTAATTAAATAATTAGATTAAGTAATTAAATTATTTGGGAAGGGAAAACTCTAGCGATTTTGCAAGCTGGTGACTACAACATAACTAAAATTCTAGGGTAGGAAAGTGTTCTAGAACTTCTATTCCATTTTCCTTAAATTATTGCAGGTAATGGCAACAGAACTGAAGTTTAGCAGAACTGTTGGACTTCATTTTTGTCATCAGTTATAAAACACTAAAAAGCAAATGGGCTTTTATGTTGAAAATGTAGTGAGGTCCGTCTTCAAAAGCATATTGAACTCAAGTGTGTGAGTTTCATTATCATAGAACATTTATGTTCACTTTTATTTAAGTGAATGCAATATACTTTTTTATGAAAAAGTAACCATAATGTCAAAAACTATAAGAATTTATGAAGTGGCATTATTTTACATTTTGAAACAGGGTCAGCTGGCTTTTCAAATCTCCCCTGCATTTACTCTATTAGAAGTCTTTTTTATATAATACAAATATATTTGAGTTAATATCCATTTGCCTCAGTTTCCTTTCTCTTTTTTTTTTCAATCCGGCCCAGGTATGCTGAACCAGAGACTCTCAGACATGGGGGCAGAGCTGCTACTTGCTCTCCCTGTGCCCAGCCGGGAGGCATGGCGGGTTCTAGCCCTGGCCTGCCACCCCAGCAGAGCCTCACAACAAGCCACACGACCCCCTACTCCATGGGGTCCGCCATTTTCCACATCCAGACTTCCCTCTCGTCACAACTCCATCCAGCATACCAGACTATCACAGCCGCGCTGCCACTGGCGGCCGTGGCGGTTCATCAATAAATGCTTTATTTATAGGTGACTACAACAGTATGCCACCCGCATGGCAAGCCTGGCAAGCTGCTCGTGTTGTATTTGATAGGCCAAATACAGTAACATTTATATTAGGTCATCCCCATGACCTAATATAATGGTTTGAGGCTCTTTATGTTCCTGGAGCAAGCAAATGCCTTTGGGTTCTACTAGCATGAGACAGGATACATGGAGATATTACTGGTGCCCGCTCTAGCAAATAGATGATGAACGGGAAGATCGTGATCTTGATATTTGAGTCCAAGATGCTTTGTTAGACACATCATGAAATTGTTAATAATCAAGATACTAATGTACCTGTTTTTGTAACATATTTACCAGTTTTTCAGAGCACCTGAAATCTTCTCTCTACTTTCCAACATACCATATTGTAACTATTGTTATCATGCTATGTATTTAAATTTTAAGATATTATAAAAACAAATACTAATACATTAGATAAATCAATGCAAACATCTTAACAATATCTATAGGACAATTAAAGTGAACGAACTCTGAAAAAAATTATTATGAAGCTATGTTTATATAAACTTGCCAGACTGATGAGTTCAGTGTTTATTTTATCTGCTTTTCCTATGTAAAGTAAATTAACAAAAGCATAATGAGCCTAATTCTAAAATCGGTCTCAAGAGTGTCCTATTGACCCAGCAGAATCTCTCTGAAATCAGCTCCTTTAGTTTAGAAAGTGAAATATTTTAGCTAAAAATGTTTAATAATTTGTTTTCTGAAAGCATCACGGTTTTTAAAGGGACCTGTCCGAGAAAGATATGAGAAAGATATCTGGCTACAAAGTGTGAGGTTTCATGCTATTTCTCTTGCTCTCTAGTGAGGAAATGTAAATATGAGGTCTTACTGAAGACTTACTTCCAAAATAGTGATTTTTGTAGATATGTTACCTGCTTTCCCACAAAATATAAGAAATGTGGTTTTGGGGAGATAAGGGTAAAAGTTTGTCCAAATGAGGGCTCATATTTATACTTTAGGCTATTGGGAATACAATGCTTTTAAACAAAAGATTTTCAAATAAATGCCTTAGTATGTGGATACCCAGCAGAGTGTTCCAAATACATACACACAGACCTACACTCTGTGATCGTGATCACACACACACACACACACACACACACACACACACACATACACACACAGACCACCTCCACTCACATGCTCATGCAAACACACCAAAAAAATTTCCAAAAAATCAATAGTCTCATAGAGAATTATCCTGACAGATTTCAGCTCTTCTAAGTGTACATTGAAAGCAAACAGAATGCTTCTGAGAAGCATTTTCCTAGCATTGGTTAGGATTTTATTATGGGGCACTAGAATAATTTTGTTTTTAACATTTCAGTCAGAGTGCATATTTATTCATTCAACCATCAAATGTCTTCTGAATTACAACAGTAAGGATCAAAAACAAATATGCTATGTTTTCTGAAGGTCTTGAATCTAATAGCAAGGAACAACATACAAGGACTATGATGAAGTTAAATGAATCTAGAGGTATGTCAAAGAAAACCACTCACCTCATTTTCATCAAAAGGAGAAAACAAAGAAGGGTGGTCCTGGCAATGAAACTGCATTTTTTGAAGGCATAAAAACAGGAGAATGGAACTTCAGAGTCATGGCAAAACAGTTCAAAATGAGTGGATGCACTTGCAAAGATGGGCAGAAATCAGCTGACCAACAAAGAAAAAAGAATCTATGACAGATGCTAAACAGAAATGAGTGAAATGATTAGAATTGCTTATCAGGTCTATAGAGCGGGATAGTATGATTAAATGTTCATAAAATAGTTATGTTTAATTTCCCAACTTGAATGTGGAAATAGTTGTATCGTTGGAGCTTCTGCTGCGAAGGGACAGTGATTGCTATCAAAAGAAAAGTTCCTTCCTCAGCATTGCTCTCTTTCTACAGACACTAACTGAGAAGCTGAAGGGAAAGGCTCTACTCTCAGAAGCTGTCAGTCTCACTGAGACAGCATGGCAAGCGCTACTACAGGAACTCACGCACAGCCAAAAGAAAGGACCAGGGATAAGAACTGACTACACACACTGTCATTGAGATTATTACAGAAATGGCAAAAAGTAAAAGAAGCAGCAATTTCACAGACTCCTATGCTTCATCTTTGTATTGTGCTTGCATCCATGTCAGTGTCTACTATTATTCTTCCAATCATCAATTCTCTTTCAATATAATAATTGCTTTCTTTATTTTGACAAATACTCATACCTCACTTTATTATGCTTTGCTCTATTGCACTTCACAGGTAATTATATCTTCGCAAAATAAGGCTCAAGGCAACCCCTACACCAGGCAAGCTTATTGGTTGCCAATTTTTCAATAGTAAGTGCTGTCTTCGTAGTTGTCATATTTAATTAAGGAATACACATTACTTTCTAAGACACAATAGTATTGCACAAATAAAAGACTATAGTATAATATAATACAACTTTCATATGCACTGAGAAACAAAAAATTCATGTGAATCTCCAAATTCATATGAATCTTCTTACTGAGATACTTTATTGTGATGGTCCGGAACTGAACTTGCAATATCTCTGAATGTGCTTGTCATCTTGTTTTCCATAATAAAATGCTTTTTTTTTATTATTGTTAATATATTCGGGGCCTCTCAAGCAGAGCTCAGCAGTCCTAGGGGTTACTCCTGACAGTTATTCTGCTAACTGAGCCACATAGTTCAATGTTAGGGCCTGAGGATGTGGCAGGGAGGGGCCAGTCCCTACCTCAGTGCTTAGTGGCCTCCTATGCTTCACCAGACCTGGCTGGGAAAACTTTGATGTTCTAGAGATTGAACCAACATCCCAGGCAGGCAAAAGAATGTTCTCTTGATCCCTGTGTCATCCTTAACCCATCATTACTTATTTAAATTTGACTTTATTATTTATTAAAACTTATTTTTATTTGGACATGATCTATTACAATGTTGTTGAGAATAGAGTTTCAGACATACAATGCTCCCAACTCCAATCCTGCCATGACCAGAGACTGCATCCCTCCACTAAAGACCCCATGCTCCCTTCCACCTTTCCCCCACCTATTTCCTTGATATACAAGTATTTAAGTTTGATTCTTTTTCTCATTTTTTTTTTCTTTTTGGGTCACACCCAGCAATGCTCAGGAGTTATTCTTGGCTCTACACTCAGGATTTACTCCCAGCGGTGCTCAGGGGGCCGTATGGGATGCTGGGGAATCAAACCTGGGTCTGCTGCACAAGGCAAACACCCTATGCTGTGCTACCACCCCAGCCCCTAAATTTGATTCTTGTAGTTTGTATCTAATGTGTACAGCAACTCTTGCTCTAGTGGATGCAAGGAAACGCTGGGGAGCCCGGTACAAAATCCAGGAGCAGGGGGATCCCTTTCTGTCCCAGGGGATCAGCGGTCAGCGGGTGGAGAAAGATGCGAGAATCCAGAGAAGTTTCAAAATGCTTTACTTGCACAGGTCTGGCATACAAATCAGCAATAGGAAAACCCTGAACTTAGGGTTCCTGGCTGGGCCCCAGCCACATGTAGGCCAAGATGGCTGCCACCACGTGTGGTGGCAGAGAGGAGACAGCAAACAGGCAAGAAAGAGAGCTCTAAAAAAGGGCTCCAGAAAGAAAGCAGGCTAGTTTTTTTTTTTTTTTGGGTCACACCCGGCGATGCTCAGGGGTTACTCCTGGCTCTGCACTTAGAAATCACTCCTGGTGGTGCTGGGGGGGCATGGGCCTGCCACATGCAAGGCAAAAGCCCTACCCGCTGGGCTATCGCTCTGGACCCAGCAGGCTAGTTTTTATATCCCTGCAACACAGACTGCCCACTCCAAAAAGAAAGCCATCAGGGTCAAATCCCTCAGGTAATTTTTCCCAGGACCCAACCTAGGCCCTTTGAGATGTTAATGTTGCCTGCAAGCCAAGATCTGCCTTGGAAATACCCTCTGCAGGGTAGATGGGAGGAGGGGCTCCTGAGATGAACTGTATCTCAGAATACAAAGGCATGCATCTGCACCAAAGAATATTCTTAGCCAGTTATATATTTCTCCAAGTCTTCACAAGAGTTTCAGATTTACTTTATGGTTGTTCTGTATATTAATTTTTGACTTATCAGAGAGCCCTGCTTGCTTACTTGGAGGCAAACAGCATTTCTATCTGGTCTAATTACTTAGAGATCCAACATGGCCAGGCAAATATACCTGTAAGATCTAGCTTGTCCCACAATGATTGCATGAGAGAACATTTGTACCAGCCAGTATAGAATATATGGTCAGATGAACTGCCACATTCAAACTGTCCTCCTCCTAACTCCAGGCCAGATGCAGAGGCTCTGGGCAGCAGTGTACTGCAACAAGTGGCTTAGATGTATATAGAAACCTCACCTCTATACCACAGAAGAGCCTAGGGCCCCTGAGCCTTGCCCTAAGTAACATCCAGACCACTTCTTATTTCCCCCACCATTTTTCCTCTTTTTTAATTTTGTATTTATTGAATTGGAAAATTATTTCCAAAGCAATTTTTTTTTTGCTTTTAAGCCATCCTGACAATTATCAGAGTTTACTCCTGGCTCCGTGCTCAGAGACTACTTTTGACAATGCTCAGGGGACCATATGGGGCTGCCAGGGATCAATTTGGGTCAGCCTTGTGTAAAGTGAGATAATTACCTGCTTTTACTAGTCACCATGATTTATAATCCTGTTAATAATAATTTTCAGGTATACAACATTGCAACATAATACCTACTACCAGAGCCAGTGTACTTCCACAGAGATTCTTGACTTGTTTTGATGAATCTAAATTTTTTTAAATGTAGCACATTCCCTGTTATGGGGAAGACCATACTGGAGTTTCAGGAGCTGATGACTGTTTTCCAGCTCTTGCACTGGAATGGAAGCCTCAAGGCGCTATGTGAAACTAGGTGCTCCCAACAGGAAGTTATCTCCTACTACTTCCAGTACTCACTGGATGAGAAGATGAGGAGCCACAAGGCCCTGGACTGGATCATGAGGGAGCGTGAGGCTCCAGGGACGCTCTCTCAGGAGCTGCGGATGGCCCTGCAGGAGCTGGAGCAGGCAAGGAAGGCTGGACAGGAGCTCCGAAGGAGATCCTGAGCCTTGCCCTGATGCAGATCTACAGGGAGCCTGACACTTCCTCCCCCAGTGATGACCAGCTGAGCCCCACTGTCCTGTGTGGATACACCGAGGGCACCCAGACAGACAGACATATGGACATACACAGGGATACACAGATATACTCGGAGACACACAGAGACACACAGGACACCCAGGAACACACAGATAGAGACAAATGGACACACACACAGGAACACACAGACACAGGGGCACAGAGACACAGGGACACACAGGACACAGATACATAAGCATTCATGGGGAAATACATGGACAAATACATTCACACATAAACACACATATACATGGTGACACAGACACACAATCACACAGAGAGAGACACACAGACATGCACGGACACACAGGCATGCAAGGGGACACACACAGAGACACATGAAGACAGACACACACAGTCAAATAGAGAAACACACAGACACATGAAAACACATACATACATAAGGGGATGTATAGCTAAATAGTCACACAGAGAGAGACACATAGACACACACAAATACAGATACACATGGACACATGGGGACACACAGATGTACATAGATACATTCACACACAGACAAACAAAACACACAGTCATAGACAAACACACACACACACTTGTACATACACACCAATCCCAAGGATGGCAGAAGCCAGAGACATCTGAAATGTCACTCACTGAAGGAAGTCAGTCTCTGGGGCCTTTCCCCAAGGACTGGCTGAACCCACCTGTCCCAACACCTCTTCTACGCACAGAGTCTGAGGCAGTGAGCACCCTCACAGCACCCAGCCCACAGCTCCAACAAAAGGGTAGAGACAGAATGGTTTGAAAACCATTTTCCAGACCTAGGTCCAATCTGAAGCCAGCTTGACGTGGGCCTTATTAGACTGAGTGTGTGGTTTCTGAGAGAATATGGGAACATAGTGTTAGATCCTACCAAGGCCCCAACTATGTAAGCCTTGATAAACAAGTCACAGCTCAAGATCACCTTGATTCCCCAACCAAGCATATCTATCCTGGTCATCTGGATAGTATAGTTTTACTATCTGTGGAAGATAGGAAATCCTCAAGGTTGGTTAAGCACATGACTGGAACAGGACAGACCACTTCTCTTGCCTTTCTTAAGTTGCATGACCGCTTTAGGATGAAGTATTTCTCTTGACTTTCTCTACCTTTTTTGAATGAACTGTTTGAAATATACTTTTCTTTAAGTCTATTGTCTACATGGATTTGCCCAGGCTGTGATGCATGTAACAGCCTTGGAAGGCCTATATAATCCCTTCTTGCCTTCTCCCCAGGGTCGAACCGTTCTCACTAGGACCTGTGTGTCTCAGTGAAGTGATCGGTCCCAGCTAGCTGGAATAAACCCTGTTTGTTATTGCATTATGAGTGTGGTTCTTTGCCATCCAAGCTGGGAAGCATACAAATGGAGCTAGGGCTCCAACAATAGTAGCCCTTTAGAAACTGTCAGCCAGGACTGGAGCATTTATATTCCAGTATTATTGCAGGTTTTTATTTTTAAATTCCTTGGGTTACGTAAACAATATGGATTGTTTTTAAAGCTATTTAAAGATTAGGGTTTCTTCATAAGATTTATAAAACTAGACATAGGTTACAATCTAACAGGTGTGGTATAAAACAACAGCTGGAATATTTTTCCGGACATTCCTTATCAAAGATCCTATGTGCTAATAGTATAAAAATGCAAATACACTTAATGTGTCTTAAAATACCATTGCAAGTCTTTATTCAAGCACTCTTTGATATGGTGGTAAATGGCACCAAGACTAGTGACCAGCGAGATAGTACAGCCTTAAGATGCTGGCATGCAGACAATTTGGTTTCTGTCCCTGACACCACATATGGTCCCCTGATCCCTGCCAGGAGTGATCCCTAAGCACAGAGCCAGGAGTAAGCCCCGAGCGCTGCCAGGTATAGAAGAAACAGATTCCCCCCAAAATGTGCCCTTCAATACTTCTTCAAGGATAAGTAATTTTTATGAGAACTGCGATCATAAATGCACGTTTCTAATTTAAAACTATGACTTCAACGGATTTGTTTTTATTTTTGCCACCTTAGGCATTTCTACAATGGAGAAAATTACTGGCATTTTGAACAATTTTCTTTATGCCACAAAATTGACTGGTTTCTCATGCATTTATGAAATGTGATCTTTAGCTCTCTTTATTATGATTCACACCCAGGGCTCTGCCCCATGAGCCCTGGATGGTTGATGGTCTGACATAGAAAAAGAATGGGCCCCTGGGATGAACCCAGAGCCATGGCAGAGCCTGGCAAGCTACCTGTGGTGTATTCGATATGCCAAAAAACAATAACAATAATGGACATCATTCCCAATGAATTGAGACATTACTGGTGCCCGCTTGAGCAAATCAAAGAAAAACGGGAAGACAAGTGATACAAGTGAAGTGAAGTAGCACATTCACATAGTTCAAGCAGGATAACAAAAAGAACAATATTTCTTTTCCACTCCTGGCTTCCTATGCCCCCAAAACAAGTTTTCAGCAGTACTGGCTTCTCGTATGTGAGATTAGGGTGCCAACATTGCCTACCTCATTCTGGTAAGAGCCTTCTTTCTGGTTTGACGCTTCTCACAATGTACTTAGTTGGCAGAGAGAAATGCCAGTTCCAGAGAGGAAAGAATAAAAAAATGAAACCAAGGTTTTCAGCTTAGGTGACAAAATAGCATGGTGACTAAAAGGTTTGGGTAAGAGTTTACCATATTTATATTCAGTGGTTAGTGTGATTTGTATGCTAAACCGCTCAATTTAACTGAGAGCCTCTGAAGTGCTTGTTTATGAGGATGAGGAGAGGAAGTGGGGGTGGGGGGTGGGGTGGGGGGTGTGGGGTAGAGAGGGAGAATGATGAACTCACTGCATTCAGAGGTCAAAGAAGAAAGAGGTGGGGGTGGGGTGGGAGAGAAAGACAATGGAGGTAAATCAAAGTGGTGTGGACATACAAACTTAGAGTAGGACAATGTCCTGTGTCAAATGCTAGAAGATTTAAAATATGTGCGATTTGACCCATCTGTGTTCTTGCATTCGTTTACTGAATTTATAGAACGTAGAGGATTTCTACTACTCAACCCCAAATCCACCATCTCTGTAACTACAGATAGCGCTTATTTCAAAAATTTGCAGTCACTGTTTGAGCCTATCCTAAGCATAATTTATTTTATATTGCATATTTTATCTGATTTGCTAAATATGTTTGAGAACTATAATCTTAGAAGAAAACTGCTTTCTTCTGCAGTTTTCCACCCTGCAGCAGTTTTTTTTTTCAATCTGGCCCAGGTATGCTGAACCAGAGACTCTCAGACATGGGGCAGAGCTGCTACTTGCTCTCCCTGTGTCCAGCTGCTCATGAGGTGCCCGGGAGGCATGGCGGGTTCTAGCCCTGGCCTGCCACCCAGCAGAGCCTCACAACAAGCCAGACCACCCTCCGCTACTCAATGGGGCCCGCCATTTTCCACATCCGGACTTCACAACTCCACCCAGCAGACCAGACTATCACAGCCCGGGCGCCCGAGCGGTTCATCAATAAATGCTTTATTTAGAGGTGACTACAACAGTATGCCACCCGCACGGCAAGCCTGGCAAGCTGCTCGTGTAGTATTTGATATGCCAAATACCAGTAACATTTATATTAGGTCATTCCCGTGACCTAATATAATGGTTTGAGGCTCTTTATGTTCCTGGAGCAAGCGGATGCCTTTGGGTTCTACTAGCATGAGACAGGACATATGGAGATATTACTGGTGCCCGCTCTAGCAAATAGAAGATTAACAGGAAGATAGTGATAGTGATAGTGAATCTTAGAAGAAAGTTAAAGAAGATTATTAAATCTCACAGTGGATCCATTGGGCCATTTGATCCCACTGTATAAGAAATTACTGATATGTTCTTACAGGATAGACAATGTGGCTTTAAGAATACCATTACCATATATGTGCTGTAATTGTCAATATAATCAATCTGGCTAAGGGAGTAAGCCTGGGGATGGGGGTGTGGAAAGTGATGAGAGTCTTTGGTGGCAATGGGAGCACACTGGAGGTGGGATTGTGGTTGAATGATGAGAGCTTATAAAACTGTATTGTGAAAAATTTTGTACTCTGTATATCACAGTGCTTAAATAAAGTTTAATTTTTTAAAAATGGTCCCTCCCTGTGCATCTCACCCCTTAATAGCATGTTACAACATGCAAGAATAAAGCACAGATTTTGTTTCTGTTTTGTTTGGGGGCCATACCAGGCCCTGTTAGGGTTTAGTCCAGGCTCTGTGCTTCAGTATCATTCCTGCCAGTATTTAGGGATTACTGATGGAACTGGACTTGGCCATGTGTAAGACAAGTATTTTGACCTCTGTACTGTATCTCCAACTCCTTAAAGTTAAAATTTTAAATATTAAGCAATGAGTTAGTGAGAAAGTGATCTCAAGGAATACCTTCTATTAACAGTGTTTTAGATAATTGTGGAATAAAGAAAAAAAGAGAAGATAATGATGTTATTTCACTTTTTTCACTCCACTTCAGAGTAAGAGTCCTTCCACATACACAGACTCATCTGAAACATTTCAAGGGGACAGTCTGTGGAGGAAGATGCCGTGGAGAGGGATAATTGAAGATGCAAAGAGAAGATTAATTCATGGATAGCATCGGCTTCCTAAGAAAATGAAAAATGGAAGTCTGCTGCTGAAAAAATATAGGATACCTCTAATTTTGAGATCAAAAGAAGACAAAGTGACTTAGTGAAAAGGCAAGAACATTTTGAGATTAAAAGCAGTCTAGAAAGGCTCATGACTATGCGAACCAGACATTCTCCAACAGAGCCTATGTTTTGCTCTGTTTGAACAATGTCAGCTCTGTCTGTCAGGGCCCACCTTAGAGGCTACTGAAATCAACAGTGCCATGATTCTTGCTTTGTTGTGAAGAACCCTGGGGAGAAACCCTGAGGAAACACCTGTGAGGCCACAGTCCAAGCCCACCCCATCACGTTTGTGAATAGCTAGAAGTAGAATGAGGTAATACACTGACCGGATGCTTTGGTATATAGGAATATTTCTAATATAACATAGTAAAATAAATACTCTTCTTTACATCCTCCCAGATATCCAAATAACTGGCTAAATTAATTCTTAAGATCAAGGGATTTCTTTGAAGTTAAGGTAGTATTATTACTTCTCCTTTAGTCATTAACCAAGTCTGTTAGACACCAGCCTTCTTTCAGTTAAATAAAAATGTTAGAAATTAACATCATAATATTATTTTCTAAAACACAACTATGTGTTCTTTTTGTCCAGATACATAACTTATCTATGTAAATGAAACTAACCTTGTTCAAGCAGGCCAGTCACTCAGAGGATTTCTGCTGACTGGTCCTTGGCCTAGTCTGTCTCTGAATAGCATTGTCTTTTATTGAATTTTAATTCTTCTCACAGCAGTGATTACTTCAGTTGAAAACAAAAGTCCTAAAAACAATCAGATAACTTTGAACTGAGGGTCAAAAAGATAGGAAAAAAATAAAAAATGAGTGGGATAAATAATGATGTTGCCTTAAACAAGTTACAACACTGACTCTTCATCTACTAACAGGTTTTCTAGATTTCTGATACAATGCAGTGTTTGTTCCACTAATGTAACAGTAAGTGAACATCAAAGTACTGGAGACAGGAAGCCAGAGACATATCATAGCAGGTGAGGAGCTTGCCTTGCACACTACTGACCCGGGTTCAACTCCCACCATCCCATATGATCTCTGAGTACCATCAGGAGCAATTCTTGAATGCAGAGCAAGGAATCCTCTGGATCCTGAGAGCCCCAACCCTCAGGATCACTGGTTATGGCCACAAAACCAAACAAACAAACAAACAAAAAATCAGAGTACTGGAGATGGAGCAAACAGTTCAGTGTCTACTGTAACCCTTGGGAAGACTCTGAGACGTTTCTTCACTTTATAATTCAGTGTACAGTTGTGCTTTGAGTTCTACTCCCAGCCCACTCCAAAAAGAAGTGGAAAAAAAACATTGGTAAAATTGTTAGAATGATGCATTCCCAAAGGACAGACATCCCACAGTTTTTCAAATAGGATGTCAGTTTGTGGCCCAGACACTAGTCACCTGAGTTGAGTCTGTGAGCACCTAAAGCAGATGTGCAACTTCTAGAGAGCACCACTAAGAATGGAGCACCACAACCGAGGTGTATATGTGACTCGGAGATGTGCAACTCCTAGTGAGCACCACTACTGAGAGTGGAGCAACACAATCGAGTGTATGTGTGACTCCAAGTCACTGCAACAACAGACAGAAGTGTGACTTATATGTTAAATATATGTTTTATAGACATAGAGAGTTCTGCCCTATCTAAGAGTACCCATATATTCAAACTTTTGTCACTAAAAATATACATTAAAAATAAATTTAAGTTTGTATTCTCTGAACTCACCTATTGGGAGGCTGAAATAAATTCAGTTTATCTTCTGGGTTTACATGACAAGTCCACTCAGGATTTTATTTATTTATTTAATTATTCATCTATTTATTTATTTAAGCAGCAAGGATAATTTTCTTTACTTTTTTAACTTTATTTAAACACTATGATTTACAAACTTGTTCACAATACAGTTGTTTCAGGTATTCAATACTCCAACACCAGTCCAACCACCAATATGCCCTTACCCTCTATGTCCCTAGTTTCCGTCTGCCCCAAGTTTGTTCCCTTAGCAGGCACTAATTAATTTACTTTATAATTACAACGTATTACAGCATATATATTGTAACAGTGTTGCTAAAGTCATGACCTTTTTACTGAGTTGTTATGTGCAAATTGGGCCATCTGTGTTATTGCTTTCATTTATTGAATTAATGTGCTTCTACTCAATTTTTTGACAAAGTTTTTTGTGTTGATTTGTTACAGACATTCAATATTCAATCCCAATTCACATTACCATATCAACTTCCTACCACTCTTATTTTCAATTTTCTCAACCACCCCCAAGTTTGTCCCTATAACAGACCCTCAATAATTTATTTTATATTGCTTGCTATAGATAATTTGCTAAAATGATCAAGAAATGTTTTCTTAGAAGTAAGTGGATGAAGATTATTCAATCTCACCCAGGAGTCATTAAACCCTTCATAATAAATTATTTATATGTTATTAAAGAATAGATATGCATGTATATATTTTGTTATTGGTTGCCTTCTACTTTATATCCCATTAAATGTGGTGTGCTACTTGGTATATCAGTATTGTAGACTATGAAATGTTGTTCCAGGAATTTCAAATTCTTTAACAGGATGATAAAATTGGAGTTAAATTTTTAATTGGGTGGTGGCTTTGGGACATGGGCATGACTGTCAGGACCTCAGGAAGAACAGGGAGATGGGGAGAGGGAGCCCATCTCTGACTCTGTGAAAGCCTGGAGATTTCAGTCACAAAACCTGTATACCTGATTTTTTTAATGGATTAATTTCTGTTGGAGCTCAACGGAGCAGTGGAATCCAACCTTGAACATGATAATGGTTGTGTATTATGGAGGTTTTCCTAGGACTTTGTTGGGATGGGCAGAGGGCTCACCCACCCCTTTCCGGGGTCCCCAATAGACTCAGCCTGACTGAAACCAGAAGCTTCTCTGTCCTTAATGGTATTTTACCCAAACATTCTGAGATTCTAGTGTTTCTCTGCCTTCTCATAGATCAAAGTTATCTTTTGCCCAGTAACTCCCTCTATGGGGGAAAAAGCAATCTTCTAATGATGAGTGCATGCTTTCTTAATTCCCTCAATCAAATTATGCCTTCTTCCTGGTTGCATAATTGGTTTTTGGGGAATATATCAACTAACTTGATCCAATCACCTAAATTGTTCTTGACTTGAGTCCTATTGAGCTCCAGCTTGAGATTTTTTAAAGACTGAAGCCCACTGTGAGAAAAGTCTGCTATTTTCCTGGTAAAATTGCTCTCAGAATGAATTGAAAGACCAAAGTTCCTATACACCATTAAGTCTAATGGCACAAAGCGAATCATCTACAAGGGAAAATCAGATTTGAAAACGTGAGATCTAAAAGTGATCCTACTACAGATTCCTGGTATCACCAGGTGAATTCCTTCCATCCTGTTTTGGGGTTAGACCAGACAATAAATTCTCCTTTTTCATGTGGTCAAGTTGGGATTCTGTCATCTGCAACCCAAAGTGGTCCAATCTGTGCACCAAATATCTGTACTTACAAAGTAATAAATACATGTTGACGATTCAAATGATGAGATGTCAGGTTTTTTTCTTTCCTGTACCTTTTACTTCTGCACTTTGTGTCCACATTCTCCATAAAGCTTAATCAAATCTAAGAATACAATTTTCCAGCATAAATATACTAACTTCCTATTGCTGGCCAAGGTTATTTATTATGTATGTGTTTATTATGTCCTAATTTTAAAAAATATAGAAATAATAACATCAACTACTTATTTGGTATCTATTATACTCCAGGCACTGGTCTACTGCTTAGCAAATATTATGTAATTCCTACAACAGCAACTCTTTTAAGACACAGCTAATGATCCCATTGTAAGATGAGGAGACTAAGATGTTTCATACTCAGGTTTATCTGATCCTGTGCCCTTCCCAATGTCTTGTGGTGCCCTTCTTATTCAAACCACTTTTGTGTACACATTAAGTTAATGCAGTAAAATTTCTTTAAAACAGGAATATTAAGAAATATAATTCTTCAACTGATAGCAGAATGTCTTGGAAAGGTGGGTTCAAGCATTAAGAGGAAAGATTTAGGTTAAAGAGAACATTCTGGGCCAAAAGCATATGAAAAAATGTTCTTATTATTAATCATCAGAGAGATGCAAATCAAACCAACAGTGAGATATCATCTCACACCACAGAGACTGGCACATATCCAAAAGAGCAAAGGACAACAAATGCTGGCGTGGAAGTGGGGAGAAAGGGACTCTCATCCATTGTTGGTGGGAATGTCGACTGGTACAGCCTTTTTGGAAAACAATACATAGACATTCCTCCAAAGACTAGAAATTGAGTTCCCATTTGACCCGGCCATACCACTACTGGGAATATACCCTAGGAAACCAAAAACACACAACAGAAACACCATCCGCACTTTTATGTTCATAGCAGCACTATTCACAATAGCCAGAATCTGGAAACAACCAGAGTGCCTGAGAACTGATGACTAGATAAAGAAACTTTGATACATCTACACAATAGAATACTATGCAGCTGTTAGGAAAAATGAAGTCATGAAATTTGCCTATAAATGGATGGACCTGGAGAGGCTCATGTTGAGTGAAATTAGCCAGAAGGAAAAAAGACAGATATAGAATGACTGCATTTATTTGCATGATGTTATGTATGTATATATATATATATATATATATATATATATATAATGAAACCAATATTCAAGGTCAGGCAAACATGGATCAGGAGGTCTCTTGTCAAAGGTGGAATCTACCACAAACATGTGGTAGTCAGAGGTTAGGTAAGACAGAGAAGGGAAAAGTGTGCTAATAATTGTCGAAAGTGATAATACCAGCCTAGAATTGAGCATTGAATACAGGCAAAAAGATACACATGATAACCTCTAAATGTATGTATTGTAATCCACAGTGTGTAACAGAATGAAGAGAGAGAGAGAGAGAGAGAGAGAGAGAGAGAGAGAGAGAAAGAGAAGAGATAAAGAATCTGCCATAGAGGAAGGCTAGGGGACGGGGAGGGAATCAGGGACATGGTGGTGGGAAATGGGCACTTGTGGTGGGATGGGTGCTGGAAGACTGTAAGCCCGAAACACAAAAACATGAACTTCTTTGTAATTGTTTATCTCACGGTGGTATAATAAAATCACTGTCACTGTCACTGTCTTCCCATTGTTCATCGATTTGCTCAAGTGGGTACTAGTAACATCTCCATTAGTCTTGTCACAAGCAAGAGCAACCCAAGGGCATCTACTTGCTACAGGGACAGGAGGAGCCTGAAACCATTCTTCAGGTCATGGGACTGAGGTCCATAATTGTTACTAGTCTTTGGCATAAAAGAAAAATAAAACACGGTAGCTTGCCAGGCTTTACCGTGTAGGTGGTATAGTCTCAGTAGAAGGCTCTCAACACGAGCATTTACTGATGAAACTTAAAGGGGGAAGATCAGGTTTTCTCTTGGATGGAGCTCTGAGGAACTATGGAGTCTGGATGTTGAGAATGAAAACTGCATATGGAAGCAACCCATGGAGCTGACCTCCCGGTAAGGGGGCCTCGGCCATCCCCTGGCCGAGTCCAACATTGCTCCAAGGGTTTGCTCTCATGAGCGGGGTATAATAAAATATTAAAAAACAATAATAAAGAGAACATTCTAACTACTACAGTTATTAGAAACAGTAATTGAGAAAATGGATGCATTATATTTTATAAATGAACCACTTTAGAAAGAGGAAAGTGTTACCAAGATTGTTCCATTTTTGAAGTCGTAATAAGATTCAGAAGTCTTTTCTAACTAGGGAGTTCAGACCTCAGTCCTCATTTTTCTCATTAAGCCATAAATACCTAGTATCTGGAGTTTGTTTTGTGTCTTGTTATGAAGTACTCTTATAAACCTTGAACAATTTGACTTGCATTTCTAGATGAAAATATCAGTGGTATTTGAAATAAAGATATAGTCATAGAAATCTCTAGGTACCATTAAAATATATGCAACGCCACTTTTTGTATAAACTTAACTGCTAGTAGAGTAAGACAAAATTCATAAATGACAGGCTATAAAGCGTATGTGCATCAAATTATAATTACTATTTCAGATAACGTCAAGGAGACACATTATGAACTACTTTAAGTTTGTTTCATTTATTTTATTATGAGAGCTTTGGGTACAAAATTTATGTCTATTTCTCTTTTAATCACTATTTTGGCATAGACTGTTTTGTGATACTCCTGGGTCCATGGTACTTGAGTCTTAAAGGCTTATTTCTCCATAAAAATATTAAAAATTTATATTTTATGACCATCCTATGCAATGTTTCCATAAAGATGAACATGTTAATATCATCTAAGCATTTTGATAGAATTTTAATTTTCTTATTTGAAAAAAAATTGAAGACATTTTCAGTGGATAACTAGTGTGTGGTAGGTTCCACATGTTATTCATATGTTAACAATGTATAACTCAATGCTGATATATATTCAATATAATTTTAAAGGGACATTAATTTGACAATAGTTACATGTAGAACTTGTATTCTGAGTTACTTTCAATTTTTCAAATATTACTCACAATTAAAAAAATAATAAATTACTAAAATCATCAGAATAGTACTAATAGTCATTTAATCTGAAGCCAACTAATATAATCTAATATAATAAGAAAAATTAAAATGCAATAGTAGTCTGTCAGTTTAGCAAAATTAACATTTTATATAATGTTATGTACATATATAAAACATTTTATTTTTTATATAGGGTTACTATAATTTTGAACAAACATAACACATCTCGTAAGCAGTGAAATTTAGATATTTTCCTTTGGAGAGGGGTTGCTCACCCAACAATGCTCAAGGGTTACTCTTGGCAGTTTTCAGTTGACCATATGGGATGCCAGTGATAGAACCTGAGCTGACTGCAAATAAGGTAAATGCTCTACTCGTCATGCTATTGCTCCGGCCCTAAGTATTTTCTTAGATCAATAGATTCAAGTCGCAAGGTAGACTGCTAAAAATGTGGAGATATACTTGGAACCATATCATTATTTACTCTAATTCAGTTAAACATATGACCAGAACACTAGACATAAGCCTTTCACAAATTACTGTTGGGCACTCAGCATTGCTCCATTATTTTTGATACTCATGGATCCATGGTACATGAATCTTATAGGCTTCTTTCTCCATTAAAAATATTAAAATTTATATTTAAAAATGTCTCCATTTCATCAGAGACATTTTTAAACAAAAAATTGATGAAATCTCAGCTATGTATAATGTAAATGCATATAATAAACTTAGCTGTCATTTTATCAGAAAGGATTATTGACCAACTATGCTATTTCATCTAGTAATTCAAAGTTTAGTATTCATAGAGTAATATAGAAATCAATAGTCAGTTCATAGTATGGGAAAACTGATTTAAAAATTAAGTTTGGGAAGGCAAACCAGACTATCTCATTCATTGACTTAAAATGTTGAACAACTCCCCACCTCCAAGTATATTGAACAACGTTTAAACTAGGAGGGAACACATCTACACTGCCTGTATAGGGTTGTGTACAAATTAATATTTGGATAATAGTTCAGAGTCATCCTTCCAAAAAGGGATATCATACATAAAGGAGTGCTCGTATTTAAAGTATTTATGGATGGACATTTACCAGAACAGCTCTTAAAAGGCTACATACTAAAAGTACATTAGAGTTGACTGAATTAATTAACCAGAGATATTGAAATGTACTCAGCTAATGGATTCTGCTTTCTCAAAGTGTCCTCTTTTAATAATAAAAGGCAAAAACACATGTTTTAGCTCCTCTTTTTCATAACATCTAAGCACCTAAAAGCAGAATGGGGAGTAGGGACTGTCCCTCCCCATTATGCCAGCGGGGTGGGGGAGGGGTGTCATTTTGTGATCAGACACTCTTGCTTCTGCTCTCCAAGGGCAAATGGGCTGCCTCAGCAGCTGTCACATCCTGCAGCCCTTCAAAACAGGAAACCAGTTTAGAGTTTCAAACTTATCTCCTGCATTGCATTACCAATCTGACAGTCTTGCCAGGTCCTCGTTACATAAGAAGATGGTGGAGCCTTTTGAAGGGCTGGTGAGAGTAGAGCATTAGTGTTTAAGGAGCAGCACTATTTAGTTCAGCTATCTTCTATTACGTAGGTTTGAAGATGAAGAAAACACAGAAAAAAAGAACATACAGGTCATTTGGCCCATATCACAGTGACAGACACAATCATGTCCCTGTGTGTGATTGAACCAATAAGTGTCTTTAATGAGGGTGTTAGTTTTTTCAATAGCATATAGTAAGGCACCTGCAAGTCCTAGGTTGTAAACTCATCAACTTGCTTTGCAGTCAGACAGGTCCCACACTTTCCCCACATTCCTTTCCAATGTCCTGCTTTGACCATCTTATTGCTGATTCCAGCAGAGGGCAGGCAGGGAAAGGAGAGAGAAGGCATTGCAGCATATGTTTTAGAGGCTGCTGAGCAGGTTAAGGCAAATATTTCTGGATTACTGAAAGTAACGAAGTCCTTTCTGTCCTAACATTTTGCTTTCTGTGTGCATTGTCTTTTTTTTTTTGTTTGTTTGTTTTTCTGTGGATGATATTTAGGGTCTCCTCTTGCAGACCCTTTGTTGTGTGGTTTGGAAAAGGAAAGTGAAGAGGCACAAAATAATGAGAAAGCCACGCTCTACGGACATTCCAAATTACTCTAAGTCAAGGGTTTCAAAAGCAGGAGGAAAGAGCTTTGCTGAATTTGGAAATATTCATTGTTGATTAAGAGCATAAGTTGAAGTAAATAATTACTGAAGAACAGTGAGAGTCAAAGTTGTAAACATTCTTTAAAGAGGCTCAGAGGACAGGCATCCTGTTAGAGTTTGCTATCTCAAGTTCGGATCTCACTGGCTCTCAGCATCAGATCAGCTAGAGCACAGGGAGTAGGAAATTTAGTATTGATTTGCATTCCAGGAGGAAAAATAGTCAGTATCTTTCCACATCATTCATTAAGGTTTATGTGACAATGTCTTGTGCAATTCAGCATGGGGAGGTCTTCATCAGATAAACACGGCTGCAAAATTCATAGCCAAGGAATGTTGACTGCAGAGGCACTCCCAGCCACAGCTGCTACCTGAACATGCAGGACTGGCTGAGAACCAAGGAGACATGCTGAAACCAGGATCTTGGCGACTGATGGCAGTGTTACAGCCGCTTAATCCTGAAATAAAAAGTAATTGCTTCTGACTTAAAGAATAAAGGAAAAACAGGATCAGCCTTGGCTAGATTATATCCCCCCTGGCCCCTTGGAAGAAAAGAACCCCAAAACAAACCAAAAAATCTGTGCTGTACACCACGTTCTGAAACTGCTTGGTGTTTTAAATTGTGTGGAATTCGTTGTTTTCTGTCAATATAATTTAAATCTTTGCATGAATACTGATACATAAGAAAACTTGAATATAAACACATTTATATTTATGTGATTCAATCAAATATGTTTACTTTTAACTGGAAAGAATGATATTTACCATTTCACTTAACTGAATAAAATTTGTCTTTTTTTTTGTCTTTTTTGGGTAATACCTGGCAATGCTCGGATATTATTCCTGGCTCTGCACTCAGAAATTACTCCTGGCTATGCTCGGGGTACCATATGAGATGCCAGGGATCGAACATGGGTCAGCTGCTTACAAGGCAAACCCTAGCCATTATATTATATTGGTACTAGAATTGATCCTTTTTAAATTATTTTTTTTTAAAAAACTACTTTTGTTTGTTGAGCATTTCCTACTGGAAAGTCTCAGTGAAGGCTACTATAGATCTTTATAGTAATGGTGAGACAACAAATGGAGAAATACGGAACAAGGGGAAAGGAAAAGACACTTCAGTACTTCTAATACATTCCTGTTTACAAAAGTGCATAAAGAAACAGCCACAAGTTTACACTATTGTTAGAAAGTTTTAGAAATTATTTTAGGGGCTGGAGCAATAGCCCAGCGGGTAGGGCGTTTGCCTTGCTGAGCCAGCCCGGGTTCGATTCTTGGCATCCCATATGGTTCCCCAAGCACCGCCAGGGGTAATTACTGAGCATTGCCAGATGTGACCAAAAAAGCAAAAAAAGAAAAGAGAAAAAAAAGAAATTCTTTTAACCCACCTAACTTGTATTTGTGGTTTTTACTTGTTTACCACCCAGGATGGTAAGACAAAGAATGGCAAGTGTCTGGAGATGTTCTGGAAATAATCTCCATTACCTTGAGATCCAGAGAACAATGACAAAGACTCAGAGCAAGAATGAGAACAAAAATATATCACCGCTAAAATCTTCTAATTAGACGTATTAGTTTAAAATATGTGTGATAGACTCACAATAATGTAAAAAAACTAATTAAAATGTATCTTGTCTCCTAGAACCATACAAAATTGCTTATGCAAGTAGCATAACCTAATACTATAAGTTCTCAAAGGAGTATCATCAACCAATAATAGGCAATAAGAAATGAAAACTGGTTTGTCTTCCTGCAATCATTCTGTACAAATATTCCTATCAAACTAATATGCCGTGCACTCCTGACTTATAGGCTCATTGAAGGAAGTCTCACTAGAACAAAGAGTATTTACAGAGAGTTCATAGCTTGTGCTTCTGCTTCATTAATTCAAAAAAAAAAAAGAATCGTATTAAAAACAATAGTAACCTGTGGTGGGGGAGAATCTAATTTAACAGAAAGCACCATGAAAGTAACAGTTCTATTTTCCTAAGTGCACTCCCAGATGACAGAAGATTATCCACAGAATCAATGATTTGACACACAGTATATGAGACATGAGGCCGAATTTTGCTCATACTTCCAATTCAAATTTGAGAATATAGCCTACTTCTTTCTGACATAAGTATTTCTTTCTTCTTTGCTGAGAATTCTGGTGTTCAAGAATACAAGATATTATATAATTAGAATAGATCATAATTACCTGTATGTTTTATATGCATATAAGTATCACAATCTCAAAGTTACAATTCTGCCACCATAAATTACATGACTTAAAATGAATTGAAGGTGATGGAGTACAGTGGGCAGGTGATTTCCTGGCACTTGGCTGGCACTTGGCTGGCCTGGATTTGATTCCTGGTATCCCATATGTTCCTCCGAGCACCACCAGAAGTGATTCCTGTGCGCAGAGCCAGGAGTAACTCCTGAGCTTCACTAGATGTGGCCTGAAAACAAACAAACAAACAAAATTGAAGAAATCTTTACCTGTATTGTTTCTACTATCATTCTATTTTTGTAGTTGTATGATTCCTATATTGTCGCATTATAAAATCATTTGATGCTATCATCTTATTTTAATCTTATTTAATCTTTTACTTAACTATGAATTAATTTTACTCATTAGTCTTTAAGTTTGTGATTTCTTATGATTGTCTTATACTTTTTGGTGGTTTATCATGGGCTTTATTGTCTTATACTTTGGGGATATTATCATGGGCATTAGTGAGATAAGTAAACAGAAATCAAGTCTTGCCCTTTCTCTGAGGGGTCAGAGGCAATTAGGCACTTGTCTTGCATAGTATGAAACGTGACTCAGTCCCCACACCACATATGTTCTTCCTGAGTGTTGCCATGTGTTATCCCCCAACACAGAGCCAGGAGTAAGGTCCAAGCACTGCCGGGTATGAAACATAAACTGTCCTTTCTTATTGATTACAAATTTATACCCTCTCTGGATATTTTGTCCTTGAAAAATAAACTGAATGTTAAACAGAATCCCAAAGAAAACCATAGACCAATGACTCGCTGAGATTATCCAGGTTCCATGGCCAAAATTTCAATGATCTGAATCCCTTCTAATCACATGCCACCCAATATTTTGAGATTATGGGAATGTTTTTACACTTGCCAGTTACCTCTCTGACATGTTGCTCTTGTTGTACCAACACTGCTACCACCATGATCACCATCCTTTCCAGGATGTTCATCCATTGGCCCCAGGGGTCAAGCAATTATTTGCTGCAGCCTAGACTGGCATTAAAGTCCCCTCTCTTGTTGCATGTCCTCTATGTCCTCCAACTGAGTTCTGTCTCTCTTGCTTTGTCTTCTCTGAGCAGCAGGGAAGCACCAGAGGAGCCCCACTGCCAGAATACTTGGGTTCTTCTCTGCTCTTATCTACTGGAGTCAGATTTGCTCCTATAGTCAAATTTTCTAACCGTGCCCAGGTAATGGTCAAAAGATTGATTCCCCCCTGGAAGTTAACACTGATTAAACAAAAACTCTTGAAATCCTTGATTATTTGCTAAGAGATGCATATGAGTATAAAATCTTGGTAATTGTCAAGGCATAAGTAAAAATAACTAAATAAATACAAATTAATACTTGAACATTAAGGGCATCTGGATAGGAAGGGAAGAAGTCAAGTTGTCACTATTTGCAGATGACATGATATTATACCTGGAAAACCCTAAACTCTCTACCAAAACTCCTAGAAATAACAGAGTGTTATTTCTACTACAGTAGAGTGGCAGGGTACAAAATCAATACCCAAAAGTCAATGGCCTTCCTATATGCAAACAACGAAAGAGAAGAAAGGGACATTAAAGAAACGATCCCATTCACAGTTTCGCCACAGAAAATCAAATACCAAGGTATCAGTTTGGCAAAGAATGTAAAGGATCTCTACAAAGAAAACTACAAAACGATACTTCAGGAAATAAAAGAGGACCTGAGGAAATGGAGACACATTCCCTGCTCATTGATTGGAAGAATTAAAACTATCAAAATGGTAATACTCCCTATAGCTTTATACAGATTCAATGCGGTCCCTATAAAGATACCCATGACGTTCTTCAAAGAAATTGAACAAACACTCCTGAAATTTGTATGGAATAATAAACCCCCATGAATAGCTAAAGCAATCCTTGGGAAAAAGAAGATGGAAGGTACACCTTCCCCAACCTCAAGGTCTACTACAGAGCAGTTGTTATTAAGACAGTGTGGTATTGGTATAGAGACAGACCTGTAGACCTATGGAATAGAATTGAATAACCTGAAACACACTCTCAAATACGCAAACACTTAATCTTCGATAAAGGAGAAAAAATATTAAGTGGAACAAAGAAAGCCTCTTCAACAAATGGTGCTGGGAAAACTGGGCAGCTACATGTAAAAAAATGAACTGACCTCCTTCTAATGCCATGCACAAAAGTATATATAAATATAAACATAAAAGTATATATAAATATATACCAATGTTTTACTGAGCGTGGGAAATGGTAAGTCTGACTAGAACTCACCATTAAATATACACAAAGAGACTTTACATGATAAACCCTAAATGTCTGCAGGGATAGCTGCAATGTGTAAAAGAAGGGGGAGAGTTATGCAGAGACAGAGAGAGAGAGAGAGAAAGAGAGGAAAAGAGAGGTACCTGCTACTGAGGTAGCCTGGGGGGTGGGCGGAGGGGGTGTGGGTACATTGGTAGTGAGGATGAGGCACTGGTGAAGGGATGGGTGCTGGAATACTGAATTACCAAGAAGCAATTATGAACACCTTTGTAACTGTATGTTTCACTGTGGTATAATAAAAAATTAAAAAAAACAAATTAATACTTTAAAAGTAGATACATTTGACAAAGACTTTTGTTGGGGCCAATAATCAAATTATGGGATATATGAGTTGGAAAAAACAGAGTCAATTGAGACTGGATTCTCAGCCTGGCTGGCAGGAGTGAGCTGGAGGTTCAGAGAGTGTGGCAGGATAGAGAGTGAGAGGAGCAGAGAGAAGGGTTGGCTGAGCTTGCCTAAGGACAGTGCTTGGAAATAGTTTGAAGGGAGTCTTAAAGGGAGTTCAGAGCCTCTGGACTGATTCTGTACCTAATACTGTCAGTTAGTCAGAAACACAACTGAAAACTGACAGACTCCTCTGATTTTCTTATTTTAAAGGTGAAAACTACTGGTTTCTTATGGATATCTTTAATTTATCTGCATAATGTTAAGCAATGTAACAGACATATAATGAACACATGAAGTTTACCTGTTCCAGGACTCCTTTAAGAGCCTCTGCATCTGCCCTGGATTGCCTCCTGCAATTCACTTCGAGATAGGGGGGTAGTCTAAATGTGGCAGTTTATCTGACCATGTATTCTGTACTGGCTGGTATAAATATTCTCTCATGCTACCACAATCATCATGGGACTAGCTAGATCTTACAAGCATATTTGCCTGGCCATGTTGGATCTCTAAGTAATTAGACCAGAGAGAAATGCTGTTTACCTCCAAGCAAGCAAGCATGGCTCCCTGATAACTCAAAGGCAACTAAAATACAAAACTACAGTGAAGTAGACGAGACTCTCGTGAAGGCTTGGAGAAATATTTAACTGGCATTAGTGTTAGTCTTTGGTACAGAGACATGCCCCCTTTTCTACCCTATAAAGGCATTTCCAGGCAGATCTTGGCTCAAAACATTAGCATATAATAGGGCCTAGGTGAGGTGCTTGGAGAAATTACCTAAGGGCATTTGACCCTTCCTGCTTCCCATAATAGTGGGAGGTCTGAGTTGCAGGGGTATAAAACCAGCCTGCTTCCTCTCTCTCTCTCTCTCTCTCTCTCTCTCTCTCTCTCTCTCTCTCTCTCTCTCTCTCTCTCTCTCTCTCTCTTTGGAGCTCTCTCTTTGGGCTCTCTTTTGGGGCTCTCTTTTGGGGCTTGCACTCTTCTTGGTAGTCTTGTCTTTGTCTCCTTTTTTACTTTTTACAGGGCCTTTATACGTGGTGGCCGCCATCTTGGCCTACACATGGCTGGGGTTCTAGCCGGGAATCCTAAGCACAGGGTTTTTCCTATTGCTGATTTGCATGCCTGAACCTGTAATAAGTAAAGCCTTTTAAAACTGCATCGGATTCCTGAGTCTTCATCCATTCCCTGCTGGCTTCAGAGGTAGAAGGGAACTCGCTTCCTGGCACTGTCGGGGACCCCGGTGGCAATCCCTGACATTTACCGAATTTTGTGCTCAAGGATAGGAATATCAGGCAAGATGCTTGCTTTTAAGGAGTATCCAATGAACAAATAAATTAATTTAGTAGCTAATGAATGCTGTATCAGATAGTGACAAGAGATCAGAAGAAAATAAAGTAGGATTATGGGATTAAAAACAAAACAGAGGAAAATAGGCAAGAATAGATGAGGGTAGACAATAAGTCCAGATCAGGTGGGGCTTATATGACTATGACAAGTTGTCTGACATTATTTTAAATAGAGAAGGAAGCACTGCAATATTTCAAGAGGGAACGATTTTGTTTCATTGCATTGTTAAAAAATAATGTTGATTCTATGCAGACTGAATTATAGAAGAGTGTGTAAAATCCCAAAATTCATTAGGAACATCTAAGAAAAACATTATGTTCTGTGATTTTATGAAAGAAGCACATGTGTTTCTTAGAACGCCCTTTCTGCTGATTAAACCCTCTTCAGAACACTGGCTCTACTATGGAACAATAGCATAAGCAGGGTCATTGACCTAAAAAATCCCTCCATAATTTGCTGGATATAATAGAATATAAATGAAAGAACAAATGATGATACCTTGTTGAGGCGATTCAAAATTGGTAGACATTAATAGACTCTCAGCAACAGTCTTTAGCTGAGTTAAATTTCTTTGTGACATCCTGCTCTAAATTACGAGTGTTCCCTGCCCATACCCACCACCAACCCCTCTGGGAAGCCAGAGGACAAAGAGCCTGGTGGCCTGGGTGCCCAAGTTCCACCAATCCCTGGACCCCCTACACTCCGTGGTGCCGATCTCCCTGATTTCGCCAGCTCTACCCCAGGTTTCACATCCCAGAACTCAAAACCGCAGTAAACTGCACTCGCATCCATGAGAATTAGTTAGTTTTTTGGATGCTCTATATAGAAGTACCAGGATACATTAGCCACATACTCCCCACATCCCACAAAACTTGATGAACAACCATCAGCAACCCCACTGTACTGCCCAGCCACACAAGAACACTCAAGATGCAACTTGTAACAGTCATAACAGTAGGTAAAGCAAAGCAGATTCCATCAGATCCGTGAGCGAAGCCACCTGCCAAGATGAGCCAAACAATAATGATGAGCTGTATAACCTCTCTAATAAGGAATTTCAAAGGGAGCTGTTAAGGATGCATAAGGAGGTCAAGGAAGCAATGGAACAAGAGCCAATAAAATGTAAGAGGACACGAAAGCAGAAGTGAGGAAAATGGAAATGAAAATGCAAGCAGAAATAACAGACATTAAAAATGTGGTGGGTAAAATGAAAAACTCATTGGAAGGCCTTTGCAGCACAAAGGCTGCAAAGGCCTTCAGTCACAGCCGCTGAGGACAGAATCAATGAGTTCCAAGATGAGGTGCAGAGACTTTCTCGGTCAGCAACAGCAGAAGTCGGAAAAAAGACTCATAATAAATGAACAGACAACAAGAGAAACCGAGATGAAGCCAAAAGGAATACAATAAGGGTCATTGGAATCCCGGAGGGACAGGAAGAAAACACTGATGAAGAAGCAACTATCAAAGCAATGATTGCAGAGAAGTTCCCAGAACTAAAGAGCACTTGCTCTTGCTCCCAGATTCAGGAGGCCCGAAGGGTACAATTTAAAAAGAAACCCAAATAAGAATATTCCAAGACATATCCTAATCAAAACTACAAGAACCATAGATAGAGATAGAATTCTGAAAGCAGCAAGATCAAAGAAGGAAATCACATACAAAGGAAAACTCCTAAGATTTACAGCAGATTTTTCAGAGGAACCACTCTGAACCCAAAGACAATGGTGGAATATCATGAAAAGACTCAACGAAATGAAGGCCTCACCAAGAACTCTTTACCCAGCCAGACTCACAGTCAGATTTGAAGGAAAGATATACAACTTCATAGTTAAGCAACAGCTTAAGAACTTCATAGATTCAAAATCAACTTTAAAAAGAAGGACTGAAGGAGCTACTGTAAGATAAGACAAAGCCTAAAAATGCAACTAACTTATTAAAAAAAAGATGGCACAAAATCCTATGACAATATCTCCCAACATCAATGGCCTAAATGTACCAATTAAGAGACACAGAGTGGCAAAATGGATTAAAAAACTGAATCTAACATTCTGCTGCCTACAAAAAACACATCTGAATAATCAGAGCAAACACAGACTCAAAGTCAAAGGCTGGAAGACAATTCTCTACACAAACAACTCCTCCAAAAAGGCTGGTGTGGCCATACTAGTATCTGACAACATAGACTTCAGGCTTAAAATGTTTAGAAGGGACAGGAGAAGCCATTTCTTAATAATTAAGGGATATGTATACCAGGAAGAAATTACACTCCTAAACAGATATGCACCCCACAAGGGGCCAGCAAAATACTTAAAACAACTGCTAATAGACTTCAAAGAAGACATTGACAGTAACACAATAGTAGTTCGAGACTTCAACATTGCTTTATCAACTCTTGATAGATTGACAAGACTGAAACTCAATAAGGAAGTAGTGGTCTTGAAGGAAGAAATGGAAGATAGAGGGCTGGTTGATATATACAGGGCTTTTCATCCCAAAAAAGCTAAATACACATTTTTCTCCAGTACACATGGAACATTTTCCAAGATATTCCACAAGCTGGGCCACAAAGCATACTCAATAAAATAAAAAAGATAGAAATTGTGTCAACTATTTTCTCAGACTATGATGCACTGAAAATGGAAGTTAACCACACACAGAAACAGGGAGTCAAACCAAACATCTGGAAACTGAACAGCTCACTGCTGAACAACCAGTGGGTCATAGAAGAAATCAAAGAAGAAATTCAAAGATTCAAATGAAACACAAACTATCAGAACTTGCGGGACACAGCAAAAGCAGTGTTAAGAGGAAAGTTCATAGCTCGGCAAGCATATATCAGGAAAAAAAGAATGGGCCCACATTAATAACCTGACTTCACAGCTCAAAATCTTAGAAAAAGACCAACAAAAAGAGTCAAACCCAGGCAGAAAGAAGTAAATAATAAAATTTAGAGAGGAAATCAAAGAGCTGGAAACACAAAAAACAATCCAAAAGATTAAGGAAACCAAGAGCTGGTTCTTTGAAAAAATAAACAGGACTGACAAACCACTTGCAAGACTTGTAAGGACAGGAAAAGAGAGAACCCAAATATACCGAATCAGAAATGAAAAGGGGGACATAATAACAGAAACCACAGAAATCCAAAAGACCATCAGCGATTACTTTGAATCTGTATGCCTGAAACATGAGAACCTGGAAGAAATGGATAAATTCCTGAAGTCCTATAACCTCCCACGCCTGAAACAAGAAGACCTGCAGTACCTGAATAAGACTATTGCCATTGAGGAAATTGAAACAGTAATTTAAAGTCTGCCCAAACAACAAAAGCCCAGGTCCAGATGGATTCACTAGTGAATTCTTTAAAACCTTTAAGGAGGATCTACTTCCAATCCTTTTCAAGCTCTTCCAGGAAATGAAGAAACAGAAACACTCCGAAATAGGTTCTACAAGGCACATATCACCCTGATACCCAAAGCAGGCAGAGACATCACAAAAAAGAAAACTACAGACCAATCTCCTGTGCACCAAATAATAGTAAACAGAATCCAAAGACTTACCCAAAAGATTATACATCATGACCAAGTAGGTTTCATCCCGGGAATGCAAGGATGGTTCAACATTTGCAAGGCAATCAACATAATTCATCATATCAATAAGAGGAAAAAAAAAACCATATGATGATATTTATAGATGCAGAGAAAGCATTTGATAAAATCAAACACCTGTTCATGATAAAAACTCTTCATAAAATGGGAATTGAGGAAACTTTCCTCAATATAGTCAAAGCCATATACCAAAACCCCACAGCGAGTATCATTCTCAATGGAGAAAAACTGAAAGCCTTCCCCTAAGATTGGGGACAAGACAAAGTTGCCGACTCTCACTACTTCTACCCAATATAGTAATCTGGAAGTACTGCCATAGCAATCAGAGAAGAAAAGGGCATTAAGGGCATCCAGATAGGGAAGGAAGAAGTCAAGCTATCACTATTTGTAGATGACATGATGTTATACTCAAGAGAACCCTAAACTCTCTACCAAAAAGCTCCTAGAAACAATAGATACCTACATTAGAGTAGCAGGTACAAAATCAATACCCAAAAGTCAGTGGTTTTCCTAGACACAAATAACTAAAGAGAAGACAGGGATATTAATAAAACACTCCTGAAATTTGTATGGAATAATAAACCCCCACGAATATCTAGAGCAATCCTTGGGGAAAAGAATATGGGAGGCATCAGCTTTCCCAACTTCAAACCCAACTACAAAGCAGTAGTAATTAAAATAGCATGGTATTGGAATGAAAAATAAATTGGTATTTTATTCCAAAACCAACTCCATGGTATTGGAATAAAAACAGAATTAAAAAAGGACCTATGGAATAGAGTTGAGTATCCTAACACCCAGCCTCAAATACATGATCATTTAATCTTCGATAAAAGAGCAAAAACTACGGAAATGGAGCAAGGAAAACCTCTTCAACAAGCGGTGCTGGGAAAACTGGGCCACTACATGTAAAAAAAAATAATTTGGACCTCTGTCTAACACCATGCACAAAAATCAGATCAAAATGGGTTAAAAATCTCAATATCAGACCTGAATCCTTAAAGTATGTCGAAGAAAATATAGGAAAAACCCTCTACCACATTGAAGCTAAAGGCATCTTCAAAGATGAAACACACTAACAAAGCAACTCGAAGCAAAGATAAACATATAGGACTACATGAAACTGAAAAGCTTCTTCACCTCAAAAGAAACAGTGACCAAGATACAAGGACAGTCCACAGAATGGGAAAGAATATTCACCCAATACCCATCTGATAAGGGATTAGTATCCAAGATAAATCAGGCACTGGTAGAACTTTACAAGAATGAAACAGCCAACCCCATCAAAAATGGATTGAAGAAATGAACAGAAACTTCGACAAGGAATAAATTCGAATGGTCAAAAGACATATAAAAAACTCATCATCACTAATCATCAGAGAGATGCAATAAAAACAACAATGAGATATCATCTCACACCATCTCACAGAGACTGGCACATATACAAAAGAGCAAGAACAACAAGTGCTGGTGTGGATGAGGGGAAAAGGGGACTCTCATACATTGTTAGTGGTAGTGTCGACTGGTACAGCCTTTTTGGAAAACAATATGGACATTCCTCCAAAGACTAGAAATTGAGCTCCCATTTGATTAGCCATACCACTCCTGGGAATATACCCTGGGAAACCAAAAACACACAACAGAAACACCATCTGCACTTTCATTTTCATAGAAGCACTATTCACAATATCCAGAATCTGGAAACAACCAGAGTGCCCGAGAACTGATTACTTGATAAAGAAACTTTGGTACATCTACACAATGGAATACTATGCAGCTGTTAGGAAAAGTGAAATTATGAAATTTGCCTATAAATAGATTGACATGGAGAGGCTCATGTTGAGTGAAATTCGCAAGAAGGAAAAAAAGATATAGAATGATTGCATTTATTTGCATAATATAAATATATACATGTGTATATACATACAGTATGTTACCAATATCCAAGGTCAGGCAAAACATGGATCTTGTCAAAGGTGGAATCTGCCACAAACGTGTGAGAGTCAGAGGTTAGGTTAGACAAAGATGGGAACAGTGTGCTAATAATTGTCGAAAGTGATAATACCGGCCTAGGACTGAGCATTGAATATAAGCAAAAAGACACACATGATAACCTCTAAATGTATGTATTGCAATCCACAATGTGTAAGAGAAGGGAGAGAGAGAGAAAGAAAGAGAGAAAGAGAGAGAGAAAAGAGAGAAAGGAAAAAGATAAAGAAACTGCCATAAAGGCAGGCTAGGGGAGGGTGGAGGAAATCAGGGACATTGGTGGTGTAAAATGGACACTGGTGGAGGGTTAGGTGCTGGAACATTGTATGACTAAAACCCAAACATGAACATCTTTGTAATTGTATATTTCACGATGGTATAATGAAATATTAAAAATAAATAAATTACCAGTGTTAAAAAAGAACCCAAAAAAAAAAGGGCCTGGGGAAATTGTTCAGTGGGTAGAGGAGTTGCCTTGCACATGGCTTACCTGGGTAATGAGCTTCATCAGAAGTGATCTCTGAGTGCCGTATAAGAAGTAAGTCCTGCTGTGTGTGATCCTCACCAAATTATCTATCTCTATCTCTATCTCTATCTCTATCTCTATCTCTATCTCTATCTCTATCTCTATATCTCTATCTCTATCTCCATCTCTTCTCTATCTCTTCTATCTATCTCTTTTGTCTTCTCCTATCTCTTCTCTTATAAAACTTGTATCTTGCTTGAGCAGGCACCAGTAACATCTCCATACATACGTCCTGTCATGTATTAGTATAGCCCAAGGGCATCTGCTCACTCGAGGAACATGAAGAAGCTCAGACCATTCCTTCATGTCATGGGAATGAGGTCTAAAATTGTTACTGGTTTTTGTCATATCAAATACCACACGGGTAGCTTGCCAGGCTCTGCCGTGTGGGTGGTATACACTCAGTAGTAGGCTCTCATGCATTTATTGATGAACCGCAATGGGGAGAGATTGGATTTTCTCTTGAATGGAGCTCTGACGTGCTGTGGAGTCCAGATGTTAAAAATATCTGCCCTCATGATGTGGGGTTCTTGCAAGGTTTCTTGCAAGGCTCTGTTGGGATGGCCTGCCAGGGCTAGAACTTGTCTTCCCTCCCGAGAGCCTCATGATCAGCTGAGCACAGGAAGAGCCACTAGCAGCTCTGCCCCATGTATCTGTGTCTCTAGATCAGGCATACCTGGGCTTGAAATAGTCTTCACTCTAGGGTGGGACTCTAACGAGAAGGGCTTGACATTGGTTTTCTCGTGTGGAGCTCTGACGAGCTGTGGAGTCTGGATGTTGAAAATGGCGGCCCTCATGGTGTTGGGGTTCCTCTGGCTTTTTGCAAGGCTCTGTTGGGATGGCGGGCCAGAGCTAGAACCTGCCATTAGATATAATATATATAAAAATTAATAAAATAAAACAACAAAAAAGAAATCAAAGAAACCATCATCCAGTCCTTAACTTATAGTAAGATAGCCAAGCAAACTATATGCAATTCTAAATATTATTGTCATTATTTACTGAGCACTCCACAGTGTTTTAGGCACCTTGCTACCACTTTACAATAGCCATCTTTAATCTTTTATCTGTTAACTGGTTAAAATAGAAGAAATATTTCACAGATGTGTAAAATGGTGTATGTAAACACACAGCCACATTTCTTCATCTTGAGCCTCTTCTATTCCACTCTAACCTGCTCCATGATCCAGAAGCCCAGTATGGTAAGTGGCAATAACATCTTGCAAACAGGCAGGAAATTTCTTCAGTCCAGCAGTTGAACCCATTGTTCTGCAGCAATTATTTGATTTCCCATAACAATCCTGTGAGAGTGATGATCTTTCCCCTGTTCCAAAAGCTCTGCTGAAAGTCCGAACCCAAGACCTAAAAAGGAGAAGTCAGTTAAAAATTTCCAAAGCTTCTTAATATAAAAATGTTTAAATCTCTAGAACAGTTAAAAGAATTGTATAAAAATATTTCTATAACTGCATGATACCAATATCCAAGTTCAGACAAAAATATGAATCAGGAGGTCTTATCAGTGGGTGGAACCTGCTGCAAATGTGTGGGAGTCAGAGGTTAGGCAATACAGAGAAAGGAGCAGTGTACTAATAATTATTGTAAATGATTATACCAGTGTAGAACTGAGCATTGAAAGTAGGCAAAAAGATATACTTGATAACCTCTAACTGTATGTATTGCAAGCCACAGTGTAAAAAGAAGGAAAGAGAGAGAGAGAGAGAGAGAGAGAGAGAGAGAGAGAAAGAAAGTGAGTGAAAATTGCCTGCCATAGTTGCAGGCTGGGGGAGGGGGAGAAATCATGGGACATTGGGACATTGGTGGAGGGAAATGGGCACTGGTGGAGGAATGGGTGCTGGAATACTGTGTGACTGAAACCCAAATATGAACACTTTTGTAACTGTATATCTCATGGTGGTATAATAAAAAATTTAAAAGAATGAAAGTAATATTTTATTCTAAAAATATTTCTATAACTAACTCTAACTAAATACAACACAAATTCAAAACAAAAAATTTATGAGTTTTCCACATTTGGTTTATATACATATATATTTATATATGTACATTACCTATGTATCTGTATATGCTTTTCTTCCCAAAGAAAATTATGGAAATAATAGTTATTCCCATTCAAAGGCATATTTACTCAAGTAATTTTTATATACACAGCTAAAATATCACAGATAAGAAAAGAAATATAAGAAAAGAATAAGAAATATAAGAAAAGAAATAAATATACACTTCATTTGTATCACTTGTCTTTCTGTTGTTCATGGATTTGTTCAAGCAAGCACCATTAACATCTCAATATGTTCTGTCACGTGCTAGTGTGGCACAAGGGCATCTACTTGCTCCAAGAACAGGAAGAGCCTCAACCATTCGCTCATATCATGGGAATGAGGTCTATAATTGTTACTGGTTTTTGGCATATCTAACACAATACAGGTAGCTTGCCAGACTAAAATCAATATTTTAATTAAAATATTTTAATATTTCAATTTAAAATAAAATACTTTAATTTAAATATTTTAAATCAATATTAGTTCATAAGTAGCACTATCATCAAACTTGAATTTCATATTCATGGGGATGGAGCAATAGTACAGCAGGTAGAGTGCTTTTGCCTGCAGCTGACCTAGGTTCGAACCCCAGAGCCCCATATGATCCCTTTGGGCCCTCCAGGAGTGATTCCTGAGTGCAGAGCCAAGAGTAGCCCCTAATACCTCTGGGAGTGGCCCCAAAGCCAAATAAATAAATTAATTTTATGTTCAACTTTTTTCCCGAGTTGTCACCAATAATGTTTAAGCTACTCATATCAAGATTCATATATTAGATTTAGCTGTCATGTGTCTTTAGATTCTATGTTTTTTTAATAAGGGTTCCTCCTGGCAATATTTGATCTTAGAGTGCTAAAGGGCAAGCAGTCTCCACATGCCAGTGCTTGGAAAGTGGCCATACAGTGCCTAGGATCAAATTCAAGGCCTCCAACTTGCTAGGTATTTGCCCTATCTCTTGTGCTGACTCTCCAGACTGTTTAATTTCTCAATCTTGAGCAATTTTCTCTAACTTTTGCCCCCGGTGATAATAATTTTGGAAGGATTTTAAAAATAGTAACTTTGGGCCAAAGATAATGCGGAGGCAAGGGGCTTGACTTTTTGTGAGGCGGACCCTGGTTCCATCTCAGCACTGCCTATGGGCTCAGGAGTGGTCACTGAGCACAAGGCCAGGAATAAACCCTGAGCACTGCTAGGTGTGTGTCCCATCCTCCACCCCCCCAAAAAAATAAAAGAGTTACTTTTTATAGTAACTCTTTTTTATAGTAACTCTTTATAGTAACTCTTTTTTTTTACTCTCACATTCAGGATCTCTATATATTATTTCATAACTTGATTATTTATTGAATATCTTTAATTACTATGTGTGTGAAGGAAGGTGTACAGCTCTATTAGATTCAGGTTAAACACTTTGGCAAGAAATGTTCATAGATTGTCGGGGACGCTGCCGGGTCCCCAACAGTGCCAGGAAGCGAGTTCCCTTCTACCTCCAAAGCCAGTGGGGAATGGATGAAGACTCAGGAATCCGATGCAGTTTTAGAAAGCTTTACTTATCACAACTTCAGGCATAAAAATCCACAATAGGAAAACCCCTGTGCTTAGATTCCTGGCTAGAACCCCAGCCACGTGTAGGCCAAAATGGCAGCCACCACGTGTAAAGGCCCTGTAAAGAGGAGACAAAGACAAGACTCCCAAGAAGGGTGCGAGCTCACAAAGAGAGAGCCCAAAAAGAGAGAGCACAAGAGAGGAAGCAGGCTAGTTTTATACCCCCTGTACCTCAAACCTCCCTCCCACTATTATGGAAAGCAGGGAGGGTCAAATGCCCTCAGGTAATTTCTCCCAGCACCTCACCTAGGCCCTTTTATATGCTAATGTCTTGAGCCAAGATCTGCCTGGAAAAGCCTTTATAGGGTAAAGAAGGGGGTTTCCGAGACGACTTGTCTCTGTACCAAAGTCTAATACTAGTACCAGTTAAATATTTCTCCAAGCCTTCACAAGTCTCGTCTACTTCATGGTAGATTTGTATTTTAGTTGCCTTTGCATTATCAGGGAGCCATACTTGCTTGGAGGCAAACAGCATTTCTCTCTGGTCTAATTATTTAGGGATCCAACGTGGCCAGGCAAATATGCTGGTAAGATCTAGCTAGTCCCACAATGATTGTGGTAGCATCAGAGAATATTTATACCAGGTAGTACAGAATACATGGTCAGATAAACTGCCACATTTAGACTATCCCCTTATCTCCGAAGTGATTTGCAGATGGCAAATCAGAGCAGATGCAGAGGCTCTTAGAGGAGTCCTGCAACAATAGATGATTTTGCAAATTTCATTTGCACCACAACTGGAGTTACTTAATACAGAGCTGTACCACATTACTGATATTAAGGTTGCTCGCTGGGTCAAGGTCAAATTGGTGCTGGCCAGATTTCTTCTTTGATTGTTTTATTTTGGGGATATACTTGGCAGTGGTCAGAGTTTATTCCTGGCTATGTGCTCAGGGATTACTCTTTCAGAAAACCATACGGAGCGCCAGGGATTAAACCCAGATCTGCCACATGTAAGGTAAGCTTTCAACCAACTATACTATCTCTTTGATCAACTGTACTGACCCCTATATCAACTATACCCCAGGTTTCTCTTTAATACCCTTTCTAATTAGTATATAATCTGTGCAATGATGCTTTGTCATTGTGTTCTCTAATAATCTTTATTCTTGATGATCCTTGCCTGAATAAATTATTTCATTGAGGATTATGAAATTGTGACTTTAAAATGTGATAACTCCCTCTCTGGCATGTTTTTTCTAAAAATGAATTTTTCTGTCAGCTAGGATTACACCAATTTTTTCCTAAAAAAGGCAGGTACCTGCCTAGTTCTTTCTTTTTCTTGCTGCAAAATCCATAACAAAGATTAGTCACCCCAATAATATTGCTCATGTATGTTCTCTCTCCCCTTCCTTCACTTATTTATTTATCTGGTATCATATGTCACACATTTCTATGTATTTACTACTTTACAGTCAATTATAGTCATTTTCACTTTTTCCTAAAGTATGTACAGGGGAGCCCGTTTAAAAAATTAAGTAGCTCTCACGTCCTTTTAACATGCACATGCTATTACAATAAATTTCTGAATACATTTTGGCATAATAAGATAAACTAAACCCACTTTGTAGTTCATCACTCAACAGGTAGACTTGGCTCTTTTCCCAAAGATCACAGTTCTCTGTAATGCTTCATAGATATAAAAATCCGAGTCCTAGGGTATTTGATCCTAGAGGAATATCATTTCTTCTGTATTCTTTCAGTGGGAAGAACTAGAGTAAGACAGATAACTTTAATTTACATCTTTATTGAAATTCCTCATTCATGATGAATTAACAGTGTAATTTTAAATGCATATCTTGTCTCACCATGTATTTTATTTAATTGTTGAGTATTTCTTTACTTTAGATTTTTAGTTTCTTTATTTCTTTACCATTTTATTGAGGTACTGTGATTTAAGTACTGTTGTACTTTCTGCCACCATATATTTTAAATGAAGAATGAAAGAAGCTGTGAGTTAGATGTGCAAGGCAAGGAGAAAGAGGCTCAAAAAACTCAAACTTTCTAGCTTGAAAATCTGACCCTGTCTGAACACTGTGGCTACTGCCATTTTACTAAGAAAGGAAGCAGAAAATAATAGAAAAATTCATGGCTGTTAATAGAGAAATCAATTACATATAATTTTATATTTTATTAGTTATCACTGTCACTGTCTTCCCCGTTCATCATCGATTTGCTCGAGCGGGCACCAGTAACATCTCCATATGTCCTATCTCATGCAAGTAGAGCCCAAGGGCACCTGCTTGCTCCAGGAACATAAAGAGCCTGCTTGCTCCAGGAACATAAAGAGTCTCAAACATAAAGAGCCTCCAGGAACATAAAGACCCTCAAACCATTCCATCAGGTCATGGGAATGAGGTCTATAATTGTTACTGGTATTTGGCATATCAAATACGACACGGGTAGCTTGCCAGGCTCTGCCGGCGGGTAGCATACTAGTTATGAAATTAGTTATGAAAGCATAACTAATTAGCATATTAGTTATGAAATTAAATAATATATTAAGAACTGGCCAGCCCAGGTATGCCAATCCAGAGACTCACACACGGGGCAGAGCTGCTACTTGCTCTCCTTGTGCCCAGCTGATCACGAGGCGCCTGGGAGGGATGGTGGGTTCTAGCCCTGGCCCGCCACCCCAGCAGAGCCCTCAAGAAGTCAGAGGAACCCCCCACACCATGAAGGCTGCCGTTTTCTACATCCGCACTCCCCTCTCCTCAGAGCTCCATCCAGCAGAAGAGCTGATCACAGACTGGCATCAATAATTGCTCGAGTTTTGAGGTGACTACTAGAGTATCCCACCCGCACGGCAGAGCCTGGCAAGCTACCCGTGTCATATTTGACATGCCAAATACCAGTAGCAATTATAGACCTCATTCCCATGACCTGATGGAATGGTTTATGTTCCTGGAGCAGGATGATGCCCTTGGGCTATTTCACTTGTGACAGGATGTATTGAGATGTTACTCGTCTCCCACTCTAGCAAATCGATGATATACAGGAAGACAGTGATACAGTGAGTGATTAAGAACTGGTGCACATAGGTGAATCACTGATAAGAAATTTAATATGAGCAGAAATGTAAGCTAGCTTTAAGATTCATTTTCCACTGGGTTCTCATCAAACACTATTACTTCTGTGAAATCTCTGTACAGAGAAGAACCTTGATTATCAATGTTGTACAGATTAGGTCATGAACATTTAGCTCAAAGGACAAAAGGAAATTTTAATATTGTGGAGATCTTCTGAGAAGTAAAGTTCTTCATCTGATTTAACTTCTGTTTAAAACAAAGTGTGTTATTCCACTAGGGGTGCCCCGAAAAATTTCACTACAGAGTGGGTGGCTTAAATGAAATAATCTTCTCACTACTTCTGAAGTTAGAAGATTAGGTGTCATTAGATTTGTTTTCCTTTGAGGTCTTTCTCCTTGGCTAGCTAATAACCATCCAACTTATACAATCGCCTCTCCACCTGTAATACTGTGTCTTTATTTTTTATACGGGTAACAGTCACATTGGATTAGGGCCCAGCAATAATATTTTATTTTTTATGAATTGCCTTTTTCAATACCTTGTTTTCAGACATGGTCACACTGAAAGTAAGTGCTTGTACTTTAATTTATGAATTTGTGAATATTACAATTCAGCCTAGAACACATGGGGTAAAAAAGTTCAGTGATTTAAAAAATATATAGTTTTTTTAAATATAAAAATATATAGTTTTTTTTAAATATAAAAATATATAGTTTTTTTTTTAGAAACTGCCAGCATGTTATTATTGAAGTGTGAAGTTGTAACTGTGTAAACTATGGACAGTCAACAATATATTCTTTAAAGTTGCACTTTTCCTGGAAATAACCAGTGTTGGCAGGGAAGCGGTGAGAAATGAATACTTATTCACTGTTGGTGGGAGTGTCAGCTAGTTCAAACTGCTATGGGAAGCAATATGGAGATTTCTCAGAAAAATAAGAACAGAATTCCTATATGACCCAGAGATAACACATCTTGAATCTACTGCTCCCCATACAACATAACAGAGTAATGTTAAGGGGGCATGTGAATACCTATGTTCATTGAAGAGCTTAGAACTAATATGAAAAGAAACCAAACCTCAAATTGTGAATTAATGGATCAAGAAGTTATGGCATATACACAATGTGTAAAATAAGAGGGAGAGAGATGCAGAGACAGAGAGAGAGATAGAGAGAGAAAGAGAGGAAACTGGGGTACCTGCTATTAAGGCGGCCTGGGGGCGGGGGGGGAGGGGTACATTGGTGGTGGAAATGGGGCACTGGTGGAGGGATGGGTGCTGGAATACTGTACTACCAAGAACCAATTATGAACACCTTTGTAATTGTATGTTTCACGGTGGTATAATAAAAAAATTTAAAAAAAAGAAGTTATGGCATATAAAGAACCTGCCATGGAGGCAGGCTGGGGGGAGAGGGGAGGGAACTGGGGACGTTGGTGGGGGGAGATGTGCACTGGTGAAGGGATGGGTGCTGGAACACTGTATGACCAAAACCCAAATATAAACTTTTTAATTGTATATCTTTGTAATTGTATATCTCACGGTGGTATAATAAAATACTTTAAAAAAAAGAAGTCATGGCATATATACACAACCTAACACTACATATAAGAAAAGATGAAAACTTGAAATTCACCACGACATGGATGGAACTAGAGAATATTATGCCAAGTGAGGTAGTCAGAAGCAAAGGGACAAAATAAAAGATCTTTTTCATATGTGGGACATGAAGATACACAGTGAGGAAATTACTAATGGACAAAGCAACAGAACTGGAAAGTTGGCTCGTAGAATATAGTTTACAATGGGGAGGGATGGGTAAGAAGGACCTTTTGGGATGTTGGTAGAGCAAAGTGGGTGTTCTTGTGGTGCTGAAATGATGCGCGCAAGAAATTATCAGTAACTGTATTATAAGCCACAGTAGTTAAATGATGTATAAAAATTCACTACTGCAAAATAGGTACAGTAGAATAGTATTAGTCTACTATTGTGGGGTTTTAATTTTATTTAAATGTTATTATATCACTGTGAGATAGACCATTACAAAGCTGTTCATTTGAGATAGACCATTACAAAGCTGTTTCATGGTTTCAGTCATACAGTGCTCCAGCACCCAACCCTCCAGTACCAGAAATATTTTCTTGAATTGTTATTTCAGCTTTAAATTTTGCTTTTGCTTCTTTAAGAAAATCTGCTTATGTCACAAGTCGTCTCAAATACATTCTATATGGATTGGATTTCTATAATTGTATTTCAATTAAAAAAGTTACATTTTAACACCCCCTCCTCAACACATACATAAAAGCAAAAGACCAAAATAAAGATATTGCTTGAAATGGTTAGAAAGTCTTCACAATGACTAGGTCTCATTTCTGACTGGACAAAGACAGTTCAGTAGCAATATTACTTCCACAGTGGCTTAAGCATGCTTAAGATGATGATTAAATGATGAGCCACATATTCATCCATATTTGTATGGTCAGTGATGAATATACATGGAGAAAATTGAAGACAAATATATCCATCCTGTTTCCTGTAAGATTTTCTAGGCTTTGAACTTGAGTCATTACGTTTAGTTTGCTTTTGGCCAGGGGGGTGGCAGTTAATCATTGCTTTTTCCTTCTTTTTTCAGGACAAGTAACTCTGTGACAACTGACTCATCCAATACCAGCCTTAACTGTCACGAATAGTATGGGAGTGGTAGGTTTCATATAACTTAGTAGAAGAACAAGTAAAGAAGAGGAATCAAGGGGTTTTGTGTGTGTTATTTTAAAGATGACTCTAAGATTGGCATTTGTACAGATGGGGAGAAAAAAGGCCAAGGGAGGGGCTGGTGAGTAGACTTGCCCTGGCACTTGCTCATCTAGTTAAGGACACAGCTAAGACTCATCCTTTGACTCCTATCCCAGTGTTCTTTCTATTTCACCACAACTAAATAGCACTGTTTAATTTTTTTTCCCTCTGCTTAAAAATGTTCTTGGAAGTACTGCTTATGAATGGTTTGGAAAGCCAAAGAACATGATGGCACAGGGGTTGAGTACAAACCATTCAAACAAGCCTAGGATTTGAATTTCAGCTTTATTATTGACTACAAGGTAGTGTGAAGCAGAAAAACATTGATTTCCTCAATATTTGCTAGAGATATAAATAAATTATTTATTTTATAATTTTAAAAATTCATTTTATATTTTATTATGTTCCTGGAGCAAGCAGGTGCCCTTTGGGCTCTACTTGCATGAGACAGGACATATGGAGATGTTACTGGTGCCCGCTCAAGCAAATTGATGATGAACAGGAAGACAGTGATACAGTGATAGACAGTGATATTATATATATATATATATTTTTTTTTTTGCTTTTTGGGTCATACCCGGCCACGCCTCAGGGGTTACTCCTGGCTCTACACTCAGGAATTACTCCTGGCGGTTCTTGGGGGACCATATGGGATGCCAGGGATCGAACCCGGGCCAGCATAGGCCGGCCGCTGCAAGGCAAATGCCATACCCTCTGGGCTATCTCTCCGCCCCGATATTTTATATTTATAATTTTTAAATAACTAATAAAGTATGTATCTCTCAGAATGGTCCTGAAGTCTTTAAGTGAATACATTTAAAAAAAACACTAAATTATTATTAATAACAAATGGGTGCTTTTATTTATCATAAAACTTCAAAATTGATAAGAATTTAAATATTTTTCTTTTTTTATAAAGGTAAAATGAAGCAAAATCAAGCAACCAAACACCATTAATTAGACAACTTTCCATCCATTTGACAACCAAAAGAATGAGAGCTTGAGATAGACAATTACAAAGCTGTTCATGATTGGGTTTCGCCCATGCAGTTGCAGCACCCATCCCTCCACCAGTGCACATTTCCTACCAGCAATTCCTTAGTTTCCCTCCCCTACCCCACTCCAGAGACTCTCAGA